>VZRX01003473.1:108835-123273 GCA_013398075.1 Notiomystis cincta
TATAATATATAAATAATATAAATATATACACTAACCTGTATAAATATATACATAGTATATATAAAAATGCATATAAAACATAAATATGGCCAAGAGTGGGGAAAAAGACTAAAAAAGTGCTCAGCCTTCTAAGTTTCACCAATTTACTTGCTGCAATCAAGCATTTAAAGCCAAAAAAAAATCCTCTGTAGAATTGTCTCATCTGCCTGTCGTTTATTAGGCATTTAACTGGGGAATTGGCTAATGCCAGGCTAAAAATTGTTCATTCAGCCTTCTGGAAAATTGATCTAAAATTGCCTTTTTTTTTTTTCTCTCTCTCTCCCAAGCGATTGCAGAACACAATGGGGAGGTTTCACTGGTTGCAGCCATCAGTTTGCTCTCACATAAAGTTGTTCAGCTCAGCTGTAACCAGGCAAATAAAAGGATTTCATTTATTTTAAGCAAGCAAAACAAGCCTCTGAAATTTAGGAAATATCAGTTTCCTTGTTTTTTTAAAAAAATCTACATGGATTGAATGAATATTCAGTGCTAGGAGTATTCATTCCTCAGTGAATAACTTTACAGCCACCTCAGCCATTCCTTAAAAGACCCAGTTCCAGGCAGAACTGCTTATCTCCTGGGTAATAATTTGAATTTCTGGCCTTTTTTATAGTCTCATCAGCAGGGCAAAGCCACGGAGTTGTTTTCAGTTTAATCCTTGTTTCCTCTGGAGGGTTTGGCTTTACTGGGATGGATCTGAGCTCAGGGACTGGTTTTATCTGTGGACAAGGAAAATTAAAAAGCAAAAAGCTGGATGAGATGTGTCCAAAACATTGTCCACAGATGGAATCTTGGAAACACACCGGATTTATTTCTCTTTTTTTGTTTTTTTACAATTTAAAAGGCAAAGTGAGGGACCCTCCTGGGCTTTGACCCTTCTGGCTCAAGTTTTACATCCATGGAGAGCATCCAACAGAGCTGGGGCTGGGTCTTTGGGATGCTGGTGTTGTACTGGAGAAAGGCAGACAGAAGCAAGAGCAGCCCTCGAGAGGTTGGGTGGGAACCACAGGGAAAAGGAGAGGGTTGGAGAGTTCTCTTGGGCTGGAATTTGTTTGGATGGTCAAGGTCTCGAAAGCCTCACGGACACGGACTGGACCTCTGGGAGCGGGAGCCAAAAACCTGGAACACCTTCCCTAAACCTCTGAGGGGCCTGAGAGCCACGTCCTGTGCACACAGAACGCTGCTTGTCACTGCTTCCAGTCGGAGATTCGTGCTGGAGTCACCGGTGGTGACTGTGGGGTCACCCTGTCCTGCACGAGGTGACTCTGGACATACTCACAGCAGCTCCTCCTCACTCCTGACAAGGAGAGATGGATTGACCTTGAACTAGCAACTGCTGCTTTTTCTCTACTAAAACTGCCCCTGACAGGGTTCAGAGTTAGCCCTAGGGGCCATGTGGCTGTGCTGTAGGGGTCCACTATCACCCACAGCCACATCCAGCTGAGGGTCACCAACTGCCCCATTGCTCTGTGCTTGGTGGGATTGGACACCTGTGCCAGGGGTTGGAATGAGATGGTCTTTAAGGCCCTTACCAACCATTCTGTGCTCTATGAGCTATCCTATGACTGAGAATCCCTATAGATCCATGATCCCATGGGTTGCTCAATGCTGACACCCCCCACATCTTGGGACTGCAGGTTTGGGCTGGCTCTGGTGATCCCACACATCCACTGAGATCCTAGCAGCACCCACAGCGTCATAACTCAGGGAAGATGGGAAATAAATCCGATGATTTGAGCAATTTTCCTTGGGTTAGGAATGAAGGAGCTCAGCAGCACTTCAAAGTTCAGGAAAATAAACCCCCTGGCTGCTGCACTTGCTCTGGAATTGCTGCTTCAGGCCTTCGTGGGGGAGGTGGTTTCTCCTTTACCAAACTGTAAAGTCACCAGCCAGATGGTGCTCTTTTGTCTTCCTTCTGGAATCATCTCCCAAGGACAAAATGGAGAGGGCAATCACGTTGTTAGGGGAGAAAATTCCAATTCCTTGTTGGGATTTTGTGTGGATTAAGAGAAAATTACATCCCTTTTTTCTCACAGAGATTTCTGTGTCTGCTCGCCCAGATCGGCAGCGGGGAGAGCACAGGAGGCTCTGTGGTTGCTGTGGCAAATAGTTGGGGAAAAAAAAAAAGCTGGAAAGTGTGTGGGTTTTTTGTTTTGGTGTGGGTTTTTTTGTGATGTCTGGGTGCCTGTCCCTGCTCTGTGGTGGCAGTGGAAACTTGGGGATGGGTTTGCTCAGTGCCTGGCAGAGTTTAATGCCCTGTTAAAAATTAACTGCAGAGGGCAGCGGCACGAGCTCAGCTGGATGTCACGAGCTGCTGACTCTGGCAGATGTCTTGTGGCTGTTTAATATCCTCGTGGCAAAAGCTGGGAGCTTTTATGAGCGTCCTGATAGCACTCAAGCCATCTCAGCCCCCCTGGGCTCTGTTTTTAGAGCATCACATATAGACTCGACTCAATAAAGTGAGGTTCTCGTGTGTGCAGAGATATTTACAGGTCTGTGCTTTGGGA
The DNA here is from genome assembly GCA_013398075.1 of Notiomystis cincta. Lineage (NCBI taxonomy): Eukaryota > Metazoa > Chordata > Aves > Passeriformes > Notiomystidae > Notiomystis > Notiomystis cincta. The sequence continues at coordinate 111,382 of VZRX01003473.1, forward strand.
TGTGGGTAAAATAACTTCAGTTCCTGCTGTAGAAAGTTATCCTGGCAGGTGGCTGTTCCTAGGGTGGGGGAATGGGAAAATTACAGGTCTGGTTGCCCTAGGGAAACATCCAGAATTCAGTAGGTGCAGTTACAATGGAAAAAAAACATAATTTGGGAAGTGCATCTTGATGTAGGGAATGGGATGTTTGCAACCTTGTGTAGGTTTTGAAGAGAAATTGTGGAGTTTGGAGAGAGAGAAACCAGAGGGATAAAAGGTCTTTTGGTGAGAAACGACAGGAACAGACCCCTTGTTTCATTCAAATACAACTTTAACAATCAGTAGGACATGGATGTTGAGCAATTCCGTCCATTTTTCAGTGAACAAAACGTCAGAGGACGGGGAACTGGCATTGGGAGGGGTGGACTTGGGTGGGATATTTGCATTCCGAAGCTGTTTTGCCCCGTGGGACACTCCCGGCCTTTCATTGTGGGAAATGAGAAGTGCAGCAAGGGAGGAAGGAATCACTTTGCAAAGCCTAAAGGAGATGTTTTGAAGCAGGACATGGAGGTAATGCCTTGGGGTGAGGTTTCCCAGGTGGTTTTGCAGCCTGTGCCAGATGCCCTCTTATTTTACCCCTATTTCCACATATGTAAATCAGGATATGATCCCAAATGGGAAACACAAGGCACGACAACTCATTGCCCTGCCTGAAACACCCGGGTGTCAGCAGGGGAAATCACGGAGGGTACACGGAGTTCTTCCAGCCTCTTGTCTCCTAGGTTTTGCTGCTGTGGAATAAGGGTTTGGTGAGAGGGTTTAAACATCCTTGCCTTTGCTCAGGAGCCACCCTAATGTGTGTGCTGTGGATATTCTGTGTTGCAGGACAGTAGTGATGCCCATTGCCAACGAATTTGCCCCAGACGTTGTGCTGGTGTCATCCGGTTTCGATGCTGTGGAAGGGCACCCCACACCTCTCGGAGGATATAATCTGTCAGCAAAATGTAAGTGGGGGCTTCACTTCTGCTGCTGTTCCAGGGATCAAAGGGCAGTATTCCCAGATTTTACTTTTCAGGGTCTATTTCAGACCTTTCATTTCAATGGCAACACTTCCATCCTTTTTCTTGGGATTTTCATGGCATTTATCTTTTTATAATGCGTATTTTGGCCTAACTGAAGCCTTAGGTTTCTTTTCTTTTTTTTTTTTCTTTTTTTTTGGAACTTTGTGTATTTCAACTTTGAAATATTCAATATGTAATACTGTGTAATTTATTTCCAGTCACATCTCTGCTGAATTAGAGAGGTATGCTGGCCTTAATAGAAAATTGCAGAAAAAGGCATACTCATTGCTTCTATAAATCCATTTCTTCCTCCAGGATACCTTATTAAAATTTTGAGCTGAATATTTTTGCCCTCCATGTTTGAATTAATTACAGAAACCCACAAGAGCCTCCTTTTTGCTTTGGGTCTAGGATGTTTTGGGGAGATGCACTGAAATCCCCCCCCGCCCCTTCCAGATTATGTGGAGTTTACCTGGCACTGTTTCATTCAGATTAATCCAGAGGACAGCTTTTCTTGCAAAAAGAGTTTTATTATTATTTTTCAAGAGTTTGTTCCAGCCAGGAAAGTTGTTCTCTACAGTGAACTTTAAAACCTCGTAAGGGAGCCGAACCTATAAACTTTATATAAGAATAAAGTGAAATAGATTTATAAGAGACAAGTTCATTGCGATATCCAGAAACACTTGGGAGAGGGAAAGTCTTGTTTACCTGCTGGTTCAATCTGCCATGCTCTGCTCCCCTCACAAAACCAGTTATGGGATCAGCAGTGGAAGTTTTTCTCTGCCTGTTAATTTGCCGACTCAGAAAGGGGTTCACTCAAAAGCAGGGAGCGGGGATGGAGGATAGAAATTCCCTGGCTTTTCCTTTGTTTGGCTTTTTGATTTTTTGTAATTTTTTTTTTTTCCTCCTGGAGGGGGAAGGTTGCTTTGAGGACACATTTTTTAAATCCTCGCTACTTGGTTCTGTTTTGTTTAAAGGGGGCAGAAATGTATTGTGTGTCATCTGATCAAAGTGCTGGGTGCCCCTGGAATTTTTATAGCATATTATGGACGGGAAGAGCCGTCTGCTGAGAATGAGATGTCAAACCTAAATCTCTCCGGGGCACCGCACTGCTGCTATCCCGACCCAAACTGCGCCCATTCCCCTTCCTCCTCCCTCCCCCAAAGCAACATCCAGGAGAAATCCTTTCCCTCCTTCCAAAGGCAATGGTCTGGGTTGAACTCGGGGTGCTGAGGGGTGCCAAGGGGAGGATGGCGGTGCCCTCCCCTGGGGTGGCACTGGCGGAGGGCACACAGATGCATCCCAGGGAAACCGTGGCTGGAATTGCGCGGCATAAAGCCCAACCTGGCTCGCGTTATGTGCTGAGCCCTTTCAAATCCCCAGTGAGTTTTTAATATTATGTAATTCCTCTCCCTAATTCTTTGATCCTCTGCCAGGAGCCCAGTTCCAGCCGCCACCTTTGCCCTTCTCCTGCATTTCCTCTGTTCCCTTGTTGCAGGCTTCGGGTACCTGACGAAGCAGCTGATGGGCCTGGCCGGGGGCCGCGTCGTGCTGGCCCTCGAGGGTGGCCACGACCTCACCGCCATCTGTGATGCCTCAGAGGCTTGTGTGTCTGCCCTGCTGGGAAACGAGGTACAGGCACCCCCAAAACCTCCTCCCCCCTTGGGTTTGGGCATCTCATCCTCCCATCTATCAAGTTTCTGTCATTGTTTTGTGTCCTTCGGACACTTGGTGCTTTAAAGAGTGTTTGTTTTATGCTTAAAAGCCACCTGTGCTTTGTAGTCCATGCAATGAGTAAAACAGCTAAGAATGATTTTTTGGATTTGTTCTTTCTCCAAATAAATTGCTTTGTGCTCTTTGAAAAACAACTCTTTTAATTAAGTTCTGAATTAGTTGTGCAAGCCTTCCCTTCTCTTTGCTCCCCTCTCTCAAACTACAGCCCATGCCTGCTGCATGAGGCAGCTTGCTTGACATGCTTTGCAGTCGGATTTTTTCCTTGGAGTTGTATTTCTATTTTCTGCATGTTGCTGTGTAGGAAAAGCCTTGGTTCTGTCAGAGAAGTTGGCCAGAAAGGTTAGGAGGGGTGGTTGCAAGATAAGAGCACAACAGAGAAGTACAGCAAAATTTTGGATTCTGGAGAGCTCAGGGTATTTTCCTATAGAGAAAACTTTAGATACTCCATCTTTTCTGCTTTTTCCCCCCACTTCTAGTGTCAGAGGGATGAAAGAAGAAATGCTCTGTCTACACATCTTTAAAATCCCTGCAGGGTTGGTGACTCCACCACTGCCCTGGGCAGCCTGACTCAGTGCCTGAGCAGTGCTTCCAGTGAAGGAATTTTCCCTAATATCCAGCCTAAACCTCCTCTTGAAACCATGTTTGTTCAACTTGAAACCATGTTTGTGGGCTTTTGAGTACAGTTAATTTGGGCCAAGGTGTAGCACCAGAGAAGCTGAGCAGTGGGTCAGTCTCCAGTGGGAGTTGATTTCAGTGACCATCAGGTGTCTGGGGAGATAGAGAGAGAGCCTGGATCTGCACAGAGGTGCAGACTAGTTTGACTTCCAGCCTGTTGGAGAAGTGCTCTGCCTTGGAGTATCCACACTTTAATGCATTAAAGGGGAGGCTGGAGTAGCCAGGCCAAGAGAGAAACCAGCTGGGATTCATCGGAAGCATCTGCTTCCAGCATCCAGCATCCCAGCTCCCAGTGTCCAGGGAGCATCCTGCTCCTTGTGCTTGGCCAGGCAGTTCTGATAAAGTCCTGGGCATGGGCAATGGCTCCAGCCTGCACTCAGCCCTCGGGACAGCTGAAAACTCAGGAGGCAGCTGCTACACCAGCATGGAAGCAGAGGAGTTCCAGTGGTGGGGCACTGGCACAGGTACCCAGAGAAGCTGTGGCTGCCTCATTCCTGGAAGTGTTCATGGTCAGCTTGGATGAGGTTTGGAGCAGCCTGGGATAGTGGAAGGTGTCCTGGTCCCTGGCAGGGGGTAGAATGGGATGAGCTCTAAGGTTTCTTGTAACCCAGACTATCCTGGGATTCTGGTGAGGTATTTATTGCAGCACCCATCTGTTTTAAGTGGTCACCACAGACAACTCCTCCGGCTTCATCTTTTTTTGGGCGCAGGATGCACTTTGAAAGGGAAACAGTGGGAATAACACCTGGAGAATGTCATTCCTCCTGCTCAGTGTGCTCCTAGGATCACAGGAGCCTGACTGCAACCACGTGCAGTAAATAAGTGCTTGATCTAAGCCATGGATGTGTTTGGGAGAGTGAGGCTGTGGGGAGAGCTCAGCACTCAGGATACCTTGGGTGTGGTGAGCTGCCTGAGTGGTTTAGTTGAGCAGCAGGAATATTGATCCTTGAAGGTAAAAAATACTGGTTATTTTAATAATGGCTATAATGCACTTTAGAACACTTTAACACAGACCTGTTCTCGCTTGTACTAGGTGGGCTGTGCAGATAGGATAATATTCCCTGGCTTACCCACACATCAGAAAGCAGGAAACACTCTTTTTATCCCTTTTGAAGGCAAGGGAGTCAGGGGGAATGGCTGCAGCTTTGTGCTGCGGCCCTTTGATGCGGTTTGATCTACAGCGTGTCAGAGGATCCTGCCTGCACACACATGGACAGGCAGCTGCGGCCAGGGTGGGCTGCAGGGAGCTGGGCTGGCTCAGGAGCTGCCCTGGAGCTCCACCAGGGCTGGTAGGAAATGAGGGGAGTGGTGCCAGTCCCCTGAGCATCAGCATCCACTGGCGGAGATCAAAGCTCACGCATCGGGAGAAGTGCAGGGTGAGCACAGGAGCCGGCTCCTTTCCAACTGGCCAGGAAATTAAACCAGAGCTGGGGCTGTGCAGCTGATTACTGCACTGAGGAGGGGGTCAGGGCTGGGGAACGGACCTGCACTGCTCTGGTGACAGAATGGTGCAGAACTCACAGGTCTTCAGTGGAAATCAAAGGTGGGTTTGGTGCAGAAAGAAACTTTGATGCAGTCTGAGAGAATTTGGGTTGTCCAGCCTGGAGAAGGCTCCAGGGAGAAGTCTTCCTGTTCCTAAAGGGGCTCCAAGAGAGCTGGAGAGGGACTCTGCACAAGGTCCTGAAGGAACAGGAAAAGGGGGAATGGTTTAAATCCATTTTAACTGCAGAGGGCAGGGTTAGGTGGCATATTGGGAAGAAATTCTTCGCTTTTAGGGTGGGGAGGCCCTGGCACAGGTTTCTCAGAGAAGCTGTGGCTGCCCCTGGATCCCTGGAAGTGTTCCAGGCCAGGTTGGACAATGGGGCTTGGATCAGCCTGGGCTAGTGGAAGGTGTCCCTGCCCATGGCTGGGGGTGGAACTGGATGAGCTCTAAGATCCCTTGCAACCCCCAGCATTCCACGATTCCATGATTCTGAGGCCTGCCCATGACAATCCAGACCGGTTAGCCACCATTCCTCTCCCATTACTGTGCAGAGCTGTGCACTCCAGCTTCTGCCCTTCAAACAAGAAGGAGATAACAGCCAGGTGCCTCATGCCCAGAGGTTTTTGCTCCCTTTTCCACAGGCTGAGGCTGTTTGTGAGTGTTATTTCAGAAACAGGACTGTGCTCTGGAATCAGGAACGTGCTTCATCTCAGTGTCAACCTAGAGGCCTTGGAAAGCTCTTGCTTAAAGACTCATCCAGGAATTTCTTTTGCCTTCACTTAATGTCATACAGAAACCAGTTTGGAGCAGAACTGGTTTTGGAGTGGAGAATTAATAAGAAGTGCAATCCATAATTACTAAATCTGCAATGCAGCATCTCATGAAGTACCTATGGAATGGCTACCATGTGCTCCTAAGAGCAGTCTTGGCTGCAGCTTCTCTTGGCTTTGAGCAGAAGTTAAACTTTGCCATAGATATTTTTAACTATTAAACTCTGGCTGTTCTTAGCTGGGGAACATCCCTGGTTGAGCCTTGAGTGCTGTTTTCAGCACAGTTAACAGCAGTGGACATCTCTTGTTTTGGACAGCTCACCTTGGAGGTTTGGGATGAATTCATTCATTAGTGGAGAACCTGGGAGGGCAGAAGTGTCTCCTCTTCTTGTGATTTTTTAAACGATGCCAAATAAATCCTAAAACATTCCTCCAGCAGTGCTGTCAGGCCTTTCCCTGGGATGGCACAGGCATGTTCCCACTGCAGAACTGACTAGTGGAAGGTGTCCCTGCCCATGGCAGGGATGGAATGGGATGAACTTTAATGTCCCTTCCCACCCAAACTGTTCTGAGATTCAAGGGTAACATTTCTTTGGTGTTCCTCTCTCTCTCCAGCTTGACCCTCTTCCCGAGAAGGTTTTCCAGCAGAGAGCAAATGCTAATGCGGTGCATTCCATGGAGAAAGTCATCGAGATACACAGTGAGTGCAGCCCCACTGACCCAGCTGGTTTCCAGAGGGGCACCCCTTGGGCTTCTCCATCATTCTGCCAGCTCTGTGTTCTCATTTCCCGGTTTCCTGGCGCTCACTGCACCCTGGACTGGGTTTGTGCAGCCACAAACTGCTGTTACTGTGAATGGAGTGATGCCCAGCAAGGCTTTAGCCCTGGAGGGGGAATTGCAGACTCAGAGCACGGGTTAGCTTGGAAAAGACCTTCAGGGGGATGCAGTCCAAGTGCGTTCACCCAACACTAATTAGAAGCGCTAAAATCTCTGTGAAGGACAGGCTGTCCTGCCATTAGAGGGTGCTCTTACTTCTTCAAAAGTAATTAAGTATCTCTGAATAACCCAAGTCTTGGTGGGTGTTGTGGCACCCATTAATTAAGAGTAGATAGGTGTGGCAGTGAAACAGGGCCTCAGGCACAGGGTGGGATTCTTGGGATGTCCTGTGCAGGGCTAGGAGTTGGACTCAATGATCCCTCTAAATTCCTTCCAAGGATATTCTAGGAGTATTGCTGCAAGCTGTTGATATTGTAGGTTTTTTTAGCCAAGAAGGTTAAAATCATTGCACTGAAACTTTCCTGGAGAAATTCTTGGAAATTCTTTCCTCTGGAGCCTTCCCTATGCTTTTCCCATTGCAAAAGGGTGTCAAACATAAAAAAATACACTGAAGGTTGAAGCTTGGATTTGGTGATCTTGTGGTCTTTTCCAGCCTTAATGGTTCTAAACAAACCTTGGACTTCTCTAGTCTTCGGTGATTTGCCCGCCGAAAGCACATGGCAGTCAGCAGCTGGATCCAGACCTCCACTGCAGCCTTCCCTCTCCCGCATTTTTGGCAGAGAGACGTTTCTAGGCTCATTTGTCCTTAGGTCTGGATGTTTCTGAGGGATTTGAAGTGGGAAAGGAATTATTTATTGAGCACCTAAGGCCCTTGAAGTGAGAGTATGGATCACTTGAGTCTTCCCTGGGCAGCTCCAAGTAGGCGGCTGGGTTTGGGAAAGCAGGGACTGGAATGGTGCCATGATGGCCCTCTTGTCACCTCTCCCCCAGGCAAGTACTGGCATTCTCTGCAGCGTTTTGCCTCCACTGTGGGATATTCCCTGGTGGAGGCCCAGAAGTGTGAGAACGAGGAGGCGGAGACGGTGACAGCCATGGCATCGCTGTCGGTGGGCGTGAAGCCGGCAGAGAAGAGGTTAGTGGTTTTCCATCACGTTTCCAGGTCTTCCCAGGCAGGAGGAGCAGCCTTCGAGGTTAATCCTCTCCTTTCAGCCACTGCTGCTGCCGTTCCCCACATCCCCTGTCTTCCATGGATTCCCAAAAGACCTCCCAGGCTGCAGGAGAGCAGCAGAGCCATGAGCTCTGGGTGTGCACTCTGTGCCTGAGCCTTCTGCTCCGAGCGTGGTTTTGGACCACGAGGGGGAATTTTATTTTTCTGGGGACAACATTAACGTTGCCCAAGTGAAAACAGATTGTCCAAGAAACCCTTCTTGGTGGCAAGTTTAATTCCAGGTGATGCCAGCTGGCTGGGTGGGAAGGAGATGGGAACATAAGGAGTGAGACTTGGCACCAGAAATTGTCCAACTATGTCATGCCCAACACTCTTCTCTCTCTCCCCTCCCTCTCCTGTCCTGCATGGCTGCAAAATCCCTCAGACCCGAGGATGAGCCCATGGAAGAGGAGCCTCCCCTGTAGCATCCACCTTCAAGCTGGAGGTCTCCTGTCTGTTCGTCTTCGTCTTGAAGCTCTGCCAAGAAGCTTTCTCTTGTTACTCCTGCGTCCTTGTCACGGTTATTTCCAGACCACGGAAGGATAACCAGGTGTAAAACAAAGCAAAGCGACACAACAAACAAATCTCTCCGCATCTTTGAGTCTCTTTTTGCCGAAAAAAACCCGCTGGTGAAGAGCAGCAAAGGACTGACACATTGGGCACTCTTCCTCTGGTCCTCACCGAGAGCGGAAAGAGGAACGACACCCGGGAAGTCTTTGGCAGAGCTGCCAAAGAAAAAACAAACAAACAAACAAAACGAAACACAAGAATAATAAAGAAATCAAAGATTCAACAACACAAATCAAACAAACCTTAACATAAAACTGGTGCTTACAAAGTTGATTACCCACAACTGAGCAATCTCTGCTTGAACCACTCGACCCATCGTGTACTTTCATTTCTTGGATATTTGGAAATGGCTCTTGCCTGCCTGTGAGTCAACGACAGCTCTTGTCAGAACGGGAATGTTGGGAGATGATGGTGAATTTTTAACGGGGAGGGACAGGGAACGAGGGACTCATCTGACACCTAAGGAAAGGGAAGGAGAAGGGGGGGAACGGTAGCCCAGATAGAGTCGGCTTTATTGTCTCCAAAGCCATCTGAAGATGAGTTTGTGCCTTTTTTTTTAATTGATGGATTTGGTGCAGCTGGATTTTCTGAAGTTTGAGGAACAATGCCTTAAGTAAAAATTAATTAAAAAAAAAAAAAAACACACAAAAAAAATCCACAAAGAACATAGCAGTTCCTGAATATTTTTCCTCTGGTTGGGAAAGCCAAGGACTGCCATCAGGAAGGAAGACTTTTTGGCTTGTGCTGGCATGATGGTGGGAAGCAGGCATCAGCTGAACAGAGTGTCTCCAAAAACTGTCAACAAGTTTGGATTTGTTTTGTTTTCTTTCATTGCTGTTTCAGAGAAAAAAAAAAAAGGAAAAAAGGAAAAAAAAAAAAAGGAAAAAATTAAGGTAGTTGCCAAAAAAGTGGCAAATACTGTTGGGTCTTTGAAATTCAACCATTTTTAACAACCAATTTTCAAATGTTTTCTCTCTCTTCTACATTATCTAGTAATTGAACTTACCAATTTGGTTGTCGAAGCATGTATTAGACACAAATGCAGGTTTTAAGACTGGAATGCTTTTTATTAAAAGCAACTAGCATGAGATATTGCTTAAATTGTTAGGTATAAATATATATATGTGTATAATGTATATTCCAAATGTATTCCAAGCTTAGAAACAAGATTCCTATGAATTATTGAGAAAAATATTTATGATGCATTTATAGAAAAAAAAATATATCTAATAAATGCATACTCTAACAGTAGCCATTGGAAGCTCCCTAGGGACAGATTTGGGAATTGGAATGTCAAAGGTGCTTTTGGAAAAGGATCCAGGTTGAAACTCGAGGACTTTTCAGGCGACAGGTTGGGAAGTTTTTCAGAAAGCCAACACTTTAGCCACTGGGCAACTACCCTAAACATTTGTATTTTAATTTAAGGTTTTTAGTTGTGATCCTTTTCTAACAAAAATAAGAAAAAAAAGAGTTTTTTATAGCAAAGACGCTGAATTTGCTGTTAATTTTTATATGGATATTTCCTGAAACCCTCCAGAAGCCTTGTTTGTGTGACTCTGACATTTCTTTTCCATTTGGCAGGTTTCCTTTCTGAACGGCAATAGCATCTAAACCTTTCTTCCTCCCTCTTTTCTTGCTAGTACATGGATTTTCCTTTTTTATTTTTTTTTTCTTATTTTAGATTTTTTTTTTTTATTTTTCTATATTATTTTCTCTCCTTTTCATCAACTCTTTTGTACAGTGAGCAGCTTTCTGCAGGTGTAAAGAACTGTGGGCAGACCGACAGAGGTTTTTTTTTCTGGGAAAGGGCGCATTTTACCGAGGAAGAGGAGGAGGAGGGACAGTGATGGGCTCTTTTGATGTATCGATTCCGCCGACTGTATATTTTCTCAGCTCTCTTGTAGTAGCTAATGTAAAGAAAATAAGGAATTTTTTTTACCTGGTAGTGTTCAGTGGGCGATGCCTTTGTCCGGCCCGTGGCTCCTGGCGCTGCCTGCCCTTGGGAAGGCCCGTTGGACACTCCAGGACCGCCGGTGTTTTCTCTCCGCCAGACACGCCCGCAAACTCTCCACCTCCTCTCCCTCTTTTTCTCTCCTCTTCTTCTTCTTCTTCTTCCCGGTGCTGGGAGGGGGTTTTGGAGGCATTTTTTTTTCACCCCTCCCACCCCGAGGAGGTCGTTGCCTCCCGGGAATGCCGGGTGGGAGAGGCCGCCACGGAGAGCGGAGCGCCTTCGAGGAGACGGTGCTCCCCGCGTGCCTCCTTCCAGCAGTGTAGGACAGCACATCCCTCTTCCCTTAACCACCCTTCTTTTATCCCCTTCCCATGGTGACTGGCGGGGGCGCTTCCAGTAACTTCTCTTCTTTCCAGTTCTTGAAGCAGCCGCTTTCGTTCCGTTCAGGACTCGCTCACGGGAGGGATCGGGAGCGCGGCCCCACGCCTGAGCAAATGCAGGAGGCTTTTGTTTCCTTCCTTGATTTCTGACGCAGTTTCAAAACCAGACACTACAGTATTTGAGTTGTGCAAACCCAAGTACATCCTAAGACCCACAAAGCCCCGGTGGCAAGGCCCGTCCTCGGCACATCCTAAACCCCCCCTTGCCATGTGAGAGCACCGCCTCCCTGGGGATGTTGTGGTTTGGGGTTTTCTTCCATCCCGCCACACTGCTGCTGTGATCTCAAATCCATCCGGCTGCTGAATGTGGTGACTGACGTGGGGTTTTGCTCCCGTGCCGTGGGCAGTGCCCGTGTTTCCCCCTCCCTTCGTGTTGTCAGCTCCTCCCCAGAAGGTTTTTGACATTTCTCCTCCCGGTCATGGTTAAGCTTTTTCCTTCCTTTTTGCATTCCCGGGAGCCACCAGCCGACCGTGCTGAGACGGTTCCTTTGGAAAATCTGGAGGAGCTTGTCGGGATGCCACCTTCCTTCCTTCCTTCCTTCCTTGCCATCCTTCCCCTCAGCTTTTTGCCGGGATGGGAAGATTTTTCCCGAGACGTCACAGCTCGTCTCCTCCAAACTCCCGGCAACGTGGATTTGTTTCGCAGCATCCCCGTCTTCCCTGGGAACGCTCTTCCCTGGGCTGTGACCTTCCCTGGGGATGCTCTTCCCTGGGGATGCTTTCCAGGGCCGGTGTGGCACAGAGAGAGGGGAGGGAGCCCTCGTTTGGAGGCTCTCCAGGGGTTTTTTCACCTTTTTGAGCCATTAAGCTTCTTCATTTCAGACGACTTTGCCACGGGGCGGCCGTGCCAGCAGGGCAGGAGCCCGGGATGCTCCCACATCCCAGCACGTGCTGCCCAGGGCATCCTTTGTACCTGCTTGGGAAGAAAAGGAACATCTTTCAATCCTCTTCACAGTGAAGTGAGGCCCAGTTTGCAGTACACAAGTAACCATTGGGGGTTTTTTTCTTGTTTTGGTTTTTTTTTTGTGGTTTTTTTTTTTGTTGGGTTTGGGGGGTTTTTTTGGTTTGGTTTGGTTTGGTTTTTTGTTGCGTTTTTTTTGTTTGTTTGTTTTTTTTGCTTTCGATACAAAACATTCCTTTTTTTATTAGTCACGGTCATGTATTCATTCCATTCTTCCTTTTGTAAACTTTTTTGGGCCCACGTTCTTTTACGGGCATTGATATATATAAATATATATATAAATA
>VZRX01003473.1:123882-151153 GCA_013398075.1 Notiomystis cincta
AAATAAATTAACACTTTTTCTGTGCTCCATAGTGGAGGCGCTATTTTCCAATTTATGAGGATGACAAACTTATATATATAATATATATATATAAAAGTGGGGGTGGGGAGGGGGGGGAAGGGGTTGAAACATTATTCACCCGAGAGCTTATTACAGATATGTAGTATCAAAAAGTTGTAACTATATTATATTCTACTTTATACCTATACATGCTCAGTATGATGTCACCATTGGTAGCAGCTACCGGTTTACGCTGTAATTTAGACACAATTTCACTCTTATTGTATGGACCCTACTTTCAGTGATGGTAGCATTCTTTGTGCTTGATTTTCCAATGGTCCTTTCTTTTAAATTGGTGGAGTTGGAATATTTTTCTCATTCTTATTTTTTCTTTCTTTGTTTTTATTTTATTTTTTATTTCATTTTTTTCTCTCTTTTCTCTCTTTTTTCTTTTTATTTTTTTTTCTTTTTTTTTACTGGCCAATGGTGTCTTTCTCTGACAGTACCGACTTCAATTTCAACTTTATTAGGAGTCCAGTATTTTGTACCACATTATGACAACTTGTTATTCTTGTGGTGTAAATAAAAGAAAAAAGTTAATTATAGTACCACCTGCGTTTCTGCTGCTGATATTCTTTCCTTCCTTTGCTGGGATGGGATGTTTTATCTGCTTGGTGTCCTGGAAGGGGTGCCTGAGTGGTTTTTTTGGGCAAAATGTCACGTCTACGTTGGGGTGTTCATGGAGAAGTTCCTAGAGCTTCCCAGTTTCCTTGTGTCTCCCAGGTGTGTGTTGACAAGTGCCTGCAAAACAAAAAATAATTATTTTCCAGGTGAAGCAGCTTCACCTTTATACCTCTCATATAAGGCATAAGGCCTTTTTCAGATGTGTTTTTCCTCTAATTGGCTTCCTGCTTGTCCCTGGAGCCCCCTGATACCCCTGAAATCCATCCATGTGTGTCACCTGGAATTGTCCTCTGGCCACAGGTTGGTGCTCACGGGCTCTCCAGGGCTCCTCAGGGAAGGGGCAGGGGAGAACTCACAGGGAAAATTTGTGATTGTCACAATTCCCTCAGCAGCGAAGCATCCCCTTAAGTATGATTTGTGGGAATCATGGAATGGTTTTGGTTGGAAGGATCCTGGAGGTCCCCTCTCATTCCACCCCCTGCCATAGGCAGGGACACCTTCCACTGTTGCAGGTTGCTCCAAGCCCCGTCCAGCCTGGCCTTGGACACTTCCAGGGGCAGCCACAGCTTCTCTGGGCACCCTGTGCCAGGGCCTCCCCACCCTCACAGGGAACAATTCCTTCCCCATATCCCATCTCTCCCTGCCCTCTGGCAGTGGGAAGCCATTCCCTGTGTCCTGTCCCTCCATTCCTTATCCCAAGCCACTCTCCAGCTCTCCTGGAGCCCCTTTAGACTTTAGGAAGGGGGCTCTGAGGTCTTCCCTTTATTTGTGTGCAGATTGTGGGTATGGTGATTGCTTTAGGACCATGGCCTGGGGGTTCCAGCCTGGCTGGGAGGGCACCTGCAGCTCCCTTGAGCAGAGCCAGGATGCTCCTCTGGGCAGAAGGTTGGGAAGGAGCTCCCAGGAGGTGAGGGAGTTCATTTCTGGCAGTGAAATCCCCCTGTCCTCACAGCCGAGGGATGGGGGCTGTTCCAGCCATGATTCCAGTCCCTGTGCCAGGCATAATCTCACCTGGAATGCTCTGAGCTTGCTGTGGGCACGGGGACATAAACTTGAGGTTGAGCTCAGTGCTGTGGCACCCACTGCCTCAGCTATGGGAATTCTTACTGCCAGGAATCTGTTAATCCCAAAGGAACCAAGGTTGTGCTGCAAAGGTTGTGATCCAACAGGATTTTGAGGTGGTTCCCTCTTGGCTCCCCCTATGTGTGTCCCTGGCTGGGTGTGAGTGTGGCACTGCGGTGGGTGATGTTCCACACCTTTTCCAGGGCTCTTTCAGGGATTCCTTTTCTTAATTTCACTGTTTTCCTAATATTTTTAAAGGAGAAAGAGGCAGATTCTCCCTCTGGGCAGCAGGTCGAGGCTTTGTGCCTCAGATGAATGCCTGTGGCAGTGGGAGCACTGCAGGGGGAAGAACAGGGTCCAACATTAAATGCAAACCCGAGCACACGGGGAGCAAGAGTTCGGTCTGTGCCAGCAAAACGTCCTGAATTTATGATGGGATTTGGATGTGTGGAGTGGAAACTTTCTCCTAGGGGCTGGCACAGGGTTGATCTCTTAGGGAGTTCTCTGAGGCTCTCTGAGGGACCTGGGAGTTCATTTGTTGTCCCTGCCTGGATCTGATGTGTCACTGTAACCTGCAAAGTTGCCCTGGGATGGAGAAAATGCTGGGAAAAATATCATGTGGGGCAAAAATCCAGGGGATGTTGATGCCCTCACAGCCAGGGGAGTGGATCAGAGATGTCACAAAGGGACTGGGAGCTGAGCTCCATTTCCTGGCAGGGAGAGTCTGGGAAGTGCTTCACACTGTTTCCCTGGAGGAAAACACTGTGATAATTGATGGAAAGGTGCAGTAACGGGGTCATGTCCAGGAAGTGAAGAGCTTTCAGTCTGGGTATGGGAGAAAAGGCTGAAGCTGGGCCAAGGCAGGAGAAAGTTCATGGCAAGAGAGACACTGAAGGGCTGGAGCTTGTCCAGGGAAGGGAAGGAAGCTGGGAAGGGGCTGGAGAACTCCTAAGGGAGCTGGGAAAGGGGCTCAGCCTGGAGCAGAGGAGGCTCAGGGGGGACCTTGTGGCTCTGCACAACTCCCTGACAGGAGGGGGCAGCCAGAGGGGTCGGGCTGTGCTCCCAGGGCACAGGGAATGGAGGAGAGGGAAAGGCCTCAGGCTGGGCCAGGGGAGGAATTAGGACAAATTTCCTCCCTGAAAAGGTGTTCAGGCCTTGGAATGGTGGAGCCACCATCCCTGGAAGGGTTCAAAAGATGTGCAGGTTGTAGTCAGGCTCACTCCCTGCAGCAGGATGGGAGAGGGGAAAGTGGGAAAGCTCGTGGGTCACAGACAAGTGAGAAAGTGCAAGGGCCAGGGGGTCGAGCTGCAAAGGCTGAGTTAGAGCAAAGCAGCAGGAAGGAAAATCCAAGGAAAGTGCTGGCAAACAATCCCTGAATGGAAAGCTGCTGCTGAGGGAGCTGCTTGGGGAACAAACCTCTGGAGGTACCTGAAAATCCAGGGCTGCTTGCAGAGCAGCAGAGAACGTATTTTAACAATTGTGCAACTGGTAAAACCCCAGCTCCCCAGGCTGTGGGGAAGGCACAGTCTGCTTTTTTCCAGCAGGCAAAGCCAGCTCCTGCTGAGGATGGGGAATACATCCCTGTTTCAGGGCCGTGCTAATGGAAGGCTTCAGCAGGAATGGAGGTCCCAAACAAATCCCAAACTAATTATGGGTTCTGAGAGAAAGGACTCCTGGCTGGGGGGCACAGCAAGGGGCCAGCTGTCTTCTGGATGCCCACAAGGGAAAAGCAAACCTCTGCCCACGTTCACCGAAAATTAAATGGTTCAGAAGCAGAGGGAAATGTTTGGGGCCAGGCCTGGAGGGAAGGTGGTGGCCCAGGCTGCTCTCTCCAGGGCTTCTCTGCCTGGCCAAGCTGCTGCCCCTCTGAAGGGAGTACAGGGGGTTGAAACAAAACCACTCCAAAAATCTCACTCCTGCACAGCAAAAGTGGGGAAAACATTTCCTGTATGGATTGGATCACACAGCCAGAGCATCAGTGCGCACTAGCCACAGACAGGTGCTCTTTATCTGATTTAAGAAATCAGGCCTTTTTGAGTCTTTTTCATCTGTTTGGTTTTTTTATTGATTCATTCCCCTCTCCAAGGGGAGAAGGTTTGGAATCATAGAATCACAGAAAAGGACTTTAAAGATCATCTTGTTCCAGCCCCCTGCCATGGCCAGGGACTCCTTCTTCAAATTCAGGGCAATTAAAGGAAAAAAAAAAGGCTTTTTACTGTATTTAGAAGGATGAGGGTGCAGACAGAATTGTGCATTTGTGCTATATCAAGGCGCAATTATCCAATGGTCACCAGCTTCAGAGCGCCTGCAGGAACAAGAAACCTGTTTCCCATTAAATCAGGAAGGGAATGGGGAGCAATTCCTGGGCTTTAAAGGCGATTAAATACCCAGAGTCCTTGAGCAAGCTTTCAGAATTTCACTCTTCAATTACATGCTGGAGTTTGAAAGCGGAAAAAAGTAAAAAGTGTATCCCTCCTTCCCCACTCGCGGAGAGCCGTTCCCGCAATCCTCCCCAGTCCCCGCGGATAACTCAGCCAGCACAGGCTTAGCAGCCGCCTTTGAGCCGGCTGGGTTCAGCCGGTGGTGAGCGACAGGAATTTCTGGAGCCGATTTATCCAGGAGGAGGTCCCGGCGCTGCTGAGGGTCCCCGCCTGGCCCCCGAGCCCGGCCCAGCCCTGGCAGGGCTGCCTGTGGCTGCTCCCAAATTATTCTGTGCTGCGCTCCAGCAGGAGGAAGACCGGGACCAAAAGGGATGAAATATGGCTTTGGGAAAGGTGGAGAGAGCTCTGTCTCTGCAAGGGAGGGAAGTCGAAGCGGAGACGGGGATGGGCGGGGGAAACCCCGCTGGGAGCATCCCGAGCCCATCCCGAGCCCTGCCAAGTCTGGGGAGCGCCGGGACAGCCAAGGGAAGAGGGGCTGCGCGCCCCCTCTCCCCCCAGTTGTTTTCAGGGAATGTCTGCAGGCTGGGGCAGCCAGGTGCCCAACCCCACCTCCAGAGGATTCAGCTTGGGAGGGGGGGAGGAGGAGGAGGAAGAGGAGGATGTGGAATACCTGCACACCCGAACCACAGAGAGGCTTTCAGTACCTCTGTCTGGAGGCCAGTCAGGGCTGCCTGGCTCCCCCTGGGCTGATGGATGCCTGCCCCTGACCCACCGGGATGCTTTCCCTCGTTTTGGGGGACAGGGGATGCCTGGCCTGGGACTGGTGAAACAGCTCCGTGTTGGGAATAAAAAATTGCCTTGGCCAGGTTTGTCTGTTGGGCTTTAGCAGGGCCCTGTGCCATGCCAGATCCTGGGAGTGCTGAAAACGAGACTGGAATTGAGTTATTCCGGGTGGGTTGCAGGCTAATTCTGCTTTCATCTAAAGCCTTCTCACATTTGACCTCTCTCCCCTTTATCTGCGACAGGAAATTTGATTTGCACTGTTATTCCAAAACAATTCCTCTCCGTTCCCTTTGTGAGGGGAGAGAGGCAGGACTTAGGGCTTAAGTATCCAGGGCTGCTTCCCAGCTCTGTCGTGGGGAGGGGGATGGAAGGAAGAGGAATCCAAGCAGGACAGGGAAGTGTCTGCAGATCCCATCAGGGCTCCTCCTGATAGTCTTGGGCTGGCTCTGGGAGACAGCTGGATCCTGCACGAGCCCTCCTTCCCAAGGATCCTGGCTCAGCTGCCCAGCCAGGCCTTCCTGGTGCAGAGCCCTGCAGCTCCCTGAGCAGAGCCATGCTGGGAAGTGACACACTAACACAGAACTTGGTGGCTCCCAGCCTCCTCTCGGGCGGAAAACGCAGTGCCTTGGACTTATCCTGGAATCCTAAAGGCTGGAAAAGCCCTCTCAGACCACTGAGTGAGTCCAGCCATTGCCCCAGCACTGCCAGTCCCACCACTGACCCATGACCCCGAGTGCCACATCCACACAGCTTTTAAATCCCTCCAGGCATGATGGGGACCCCACCACTGCCCTGGGCAGCTGTGCCAGTGCCTGGCCTCCCTCTCAGGGAAGAAACTTTCCTGAGTGTCCAACCTAACCCTTCCCTGAGGGACTGAAGTGGCAGTGGCACGTGCTAAGCAGTCTGGGTGCAGGATGAGGCAAAACCCTGAGGGCTTGCAGGAGAGGTGGAGCTGGATGAAATTCCTGTCATGTGGAGCCTGATCCTTCTTCCCTGGGAGGGTGCTGAGGCCCTGGCACAGGGTGCCCAGAGAAGCTGTGGCTGCCCCTGGATCCTTGGAAGTGTCCAAGGCCAGCCTGGATGGTGGTTGGAGCACCCTGTGATAGTGGAAGTTGTCCCTGCCCATGGCAGGGGTGGGATGGGATGAGCTTTAAGGTCCCTCCCAACCCAAACCATTCTGGGATTCTCTGATCCTCCTGAGCAGAGCTGAACCACGTGGACAATCTGCAGAAGGATTAAGGTGTTTCTGGAGATTTCCAGGTGAGTTTTTGCTCTTCCCCCTTGTCCCACTGCAGGACAGGTTTCTTCTCCTCCCTTATCCTGTCTGGAAGAGTTTTTTGCCTGTGTCATTCTCAGCTTTGGGACTGTTGGGAGTTGGAGGTTCAGAGGACCAACTTCCAAAACGAGGAGATGAGAAATCATGGCAAAAATGCTCTGAAAAATGCACTGGCTGGCAGTGCTCGGGGCAGCCCTCAAAGCAACATCTTTCTAAAGAAACTTCAAAGTAATCCCCCAGTTTTGCTTTGGGTTGGGTGGTATTTGTGGGGGGTTTTTTGTTTGTTTGTTTGTTTGCTTTTGGTATTTTTTCCCCTTGGGCACAATTAAAGCTGTGAGCTCAAAGGAACACGTTGTGTTTTGGCTGGTGGCCAGAAAAGTCAAGTGGAATGGGAAAAGACACCCTGGCTGCCACCAAATCCATCTGTTGGCTGAGCAGCACCACACTTGTCCTGCTGGGTGGTTGGGGAGAGCCAATTTGAGGCTCAAGTGCTTTCCCGACTTTGAGCTGGATTTTCTTCTTTTCCAGACAACTTGGTTTTTGCTTGGAACCTGTCTGGCAGCATTTGGCTTCCTGCCTGCTTGGAGCCAGGGCCTGTGGAAATTAATGACATGGAAAATGAGGAATGCTGGCCGTAAAACTGAAATTGTGGGAAAAGGCAGCGTAGAGAGGCAGCCTCTGGTGAGAAGGTGTGCGGCTGCCTCAGGGCTGGGGTTTGGGAAGGAAAAGGCTCCGGCAGGATCATTTTCCCTGTTCCTGGAGTGTCCCAGGCCAGGTTGGACGGGGCTTGGAGCACCCTGGGATAGTGGAAGGTGTTCCTGCCCATGGCAGGGGGTGGAATGTGATGGGCTTTAAGGTCTCTTCCCACCCAAACTGTTCTGGGATTCTGGGATCTTTAGCAAAAGTCATCTCATGAAGGGGCCTGGAGCTCCTTGAGTACACCAAATCCTTCCCTCCCCCTCCTGATGGAAATGCTCTGGGTTCCTGCAGGTGAGGACCTGTTTGGGATGTCTCAGGCAGCAGGATGTGGCCTGGTCTTGTTGACTCAGCTGAAGAACAAGAGTCCTGGCTGAGGGACCCTCTCCAGGCTGGCTCCACCAAGTCTCCCAGCTGCCAGCAAGGAAAGGGGATCCCATTCCCAGCACAGCACAAAGGCTCAGCTCCAAATCACCTCGTGCAGTGCTGGCAGGGAAGGGCTGCCACGCAGGGCTGGAAGGCAGCAAGCCAGGAAGGGCTCCTCTCACACCAGCAATGGGAAACCAGCACATGGGGAAGCTGCTGCCATGTGGCAGTGATGTCAGCACCACTTGTCCTTGAGGCTGAAAGAGCAAAACTGCTGAAATTCAGCTTCCCAAGCCTGTTTGTGCCCAGGCAAACCTCCTCTCCAATGGGAAAACCCCCTGGGTGAAGGGTGCATCCCTCCAGCAGGCAGCTATGGTTAATTTCGAGCATGGCAGAGGACACCGTGGAGGATTATATCCCAAGTTTTTCATGAGCTCTGTTCCCATGAGCTACATGGGGCCCACCTGGACCTTGCTGCATGCCCAGACACCCCCCTTCACATGTGCCTGGGCTTCACCTCCTCCTAGATTCTGGCTGCACTCCGTGTGGAACTGGAATGCTCCGTTATAAAATGAGGTGACCCATGGAAAGGATCCAGGGAACCCCAAATCAGTGGGGGTGGCATGTTGTTCCTCAGCAGTCTGTGCCTGGAACTGGCATCCTAAAGCCTGCAGACAGCAGAGGCAATGCCAGCACCCCCTGACTCCTGGCAGAGCCCTACCTAAAGAGGAGGAGAGAGCCCTTCAAGAGTGGCCACACCAGGAGCCTTTATTCATTACAAAATTCACCTAGGAACATTTTACTCATTAGAAAATTCACCTAGAAACACACCTGAAGCTTTGTTGCCCTAAAAGAAGGGGCCCGGTGACCTCTTGCTGGAGCAGGGCAGCTTGGCCATGGCCTGGGAAGGAGGATTTGAGGTGGGTGCAGCAAAGCTTGGGGGCAAGGATTTAGGTTGTCCCTTTCTGATCATGACCCTGTGAAGGTGTGGGAGGAGGCTGTTTGAAGTCCCACCCACCCGTCTTCCCTTTCCAGCCCCTTAAACCAAGGCTGAGCTTGATTAAATCAGCATTTCCTGGCTGGAAGTGGGGTGAGGACAGGCTCAGCACTCCTGGGGCACCCACAGAAAGCATCATGCCCACCCTGGAGGGGATGAGTGTNAAAAAACATATATTTCTAGATATGTACCTTTTTATATACATAAATATATATATATAAAATCTGACCCCGCCCTGAACTTTTCTGGCAGGGAAGCGAAATTCATGAGGAAATACAGCCCCCAGCCTGCAATTCCTCATTATATCAGTGGGAGCCACGTTAGTGGGGCCAGTAAATCTGCCAGATGGCAACAGGGGGATTAGGTGGGGAGGTGGGACCCTCAGGAGGGTGCTGTGCCTCCCCTCCTGCAGCCCCTGCGCTCCCTCACCTTCCTCATTAAGGAATGTTAATCACCCCGGCCCCCAAAGTGCTCCCAGAGGTTTGTTGATAATAAAATCTTTATGGTGCTCAGAGGTTCGGGTTGGTTTTGTTTTTTCCTCTCCCTGTCGCATGGGAAGGGTTGGGAGGGTTGGCAGCTCCAAGCAGCCGTGGCTACCCCTGGATCCCGGGAAATGTTCCAGGACAGGCTGGATGGGGCTGGGAGCGCCCTGGGGTAGCGGAAGGTGTCCCTGCACCTTTTTGAGAGACGTTCAGAAGTTTGATCTTTCCGAGATCGCTGCCCTCGTTGAGCAGGGCGAGCAGGGAGCGGGCTTGGGAGTTATCCGGACGGCAGGATAAGGAACAGCAGACGTGTCTCGTTAATCCCCAAAATCACATTTGCTTAAGCAACCGGCCCCGGGCTGCCAGGCTGGGCTCTCTCCCAGCTGGGTGTTGGCTGCCCCTGCACTCTGCAGAACTTGTGACACATCAGGGGAAAGCCTTTTCAACGAGCAGAGCTAAATAAAAGATTGAAAATTAAAAAAAAAAAAAACAAAACACAAAAACAAAACAAACAAAAACCCACACTTTCGCGATTTGGACAGGTGTTTACCAAGAGAGTCAGGAGCCTCCCTTGGAATGAGAAATGTAAACCCCCCTTCCCTCCAAATTAGTAATATTTTGAAATTAAGGGGCTCTCAGGCAAAGATAGGGAATGGGAATAAGAGATCTTTACTAAGTATTTGTATGAGGTAGAACAAACAACAACTGTAACGGTGACACCAAACCAGAACCAGAGAACCACTGACAGCTGCTCTCGGGTGTCAGGCACCTTCCCCTTTGGTGCAGTTCCTGTCCCGGCCGGCAGGGGCGCTGTGGCTCCGCTGGGCAGGGCAGGTGCGATGGTTCCCCCGCGGCTGCAGGGGGCGCTGTGGGGCAGCTCGGGGAGCAGACGCCAATGGCGGCTCGACCGCAGCAATCCCGGGACGGTGGCTGAGATGTGCTGGAAACCCCGCGGCTCTCTGGAAACCTGGGACACCTCAGCAAGCGGGGTGGGGGTGCGAGGCTGGTGNCCCACCAAAAAAACACCCAACCAAACTAAAACTCAAGTGACTGGCAGAGAACGCAGCTGGCTCGTTCCTCCCCACATTTGTTTGTTTTCCATAGTCATCGAGGTCATTCTCGGTGTGGTTCTCCATCCCCAGCCTTCCTTCCGCTTTCCCCTCAGCTTCCATTTCCTGCTCTTCCTTCCCGGCGTCCTGCGTGAAGGAAGAAGGATGAACTACGAAGGATGAAGGATGAAGGATGGGCTGTTTCTCCGGAGGGGAGGAGGAAAAAAGCAGCGCTTTCCCCCCGGGAGCGGCACAATTCCTTGTGAGTGTTTACAGGATCCATCCTGGCAGCAGGCAAGCAGGCAGGGACTGTGCCAAGGGATGATGTCACGGGGCTGACGGACTCCAGAGCTGCTTGGACAGATCGGGGAGAGATAAAAGGGAGAGCTGTCTGCTCAGGACAGAGCCCAGCCCATCACCTTGGGAGATAAACGGAGCCCTTTTGATTTGGGAGGGGGAGGAGATAATAAATGAAATGTTGCAATGACCTAGGGGGGATCACAGCATCCCAGAATGGCTGGGGTTGGAAAGGACCTTAAGGCTCATCCAGTTCTATCCCTCTGCCTTGGGCCAGGACACCTTCCACCATCCCAGGGTGCTCCAGCCTTGAATGGATGGACACAAACAAAAATACTGACCTGTTTCCTAGTGGAGCAAAGAAGATGCTCCTGGGAGAACCCCCCATGTTTCCCACTGCCACAAAAAATACCAAATTAATGGGATAACTCTCCCTGCCCACCACACTTCTGCAAGGGAACTGTTAAATTTGATTTATATCTTAATATTACAGTTCTTTAATAATGGACTCGTTGTGGGCTGGGGACTCAAGGCAGTAAAATGTAAAATGTAGGTTTTCCCAATGGCAAAACCAGAAATATTCCTGGTGTCCCAGGCCTGGCACTAAATTCCCTGTACATAATGTACATCTCCACCATCCCCAGCATTTCCTGATGACTTGTGCTCGGGCTGGCTCGGATACACTGAGACACACACTAAATTACTTGGAGAGCAGAAATAAAAAGCACTTCAAAGGGGCTTCCAGACTGAAGGAAAAAAAAAAACCCAAACAAAAATGCTCAGCCTTTCCTCCTTGTTTCCTCCACATGGAAATTTGCTCTAACCAGCACAAGCTTCTTATTTAGGGATTCCATTCTCCATCCAGCACCCCAAAGCTCTCTCTGGTCAACAATTTCAGCATCCCACATGGCTCCTCCGTGCTGAAGGTTGCTCCAGCATCCTGCTGGTGCTGTGGGTTTATGGGGAAAACTTTCTCATGTGGATGCTGTGAATTTCGAGTATGGTGGACACCCAGAGCTGCAGAACCTCCCAACCCACTGGCGTTGTGCTTCCCACACAAACATCTTCTCAACTCGTTACCTTCCACTCCCCTCTAGTGGCTACGGAGCCCGTGGTGGAGCCAGGGAGGCAGAAAGGAGCACGGTGGTGCAAGGAAGTGGCTTTTTAATCATCACTGATGCCAGCTGAAGGGCTCAGATGGGTTCCTGCTTAGGGCCAGAGAGGCGTGTGCCTGTATGGCACATTCCAAGCTGAGCCAGGGTGGTGGAGATGGGGATGGGATCTCACCCTGCACCCTCCTTTCTTTAAAACAAAAAAGGAGAAATAAATTTAAAAAAAAAAAAGTAATTCTCTTTTGTCCCTAAAGATAGAAACTGAAAAGAATGTAACTACAATTGGCCACAGGGCATTACCCTGTTGTCCCTATGTCCCCCACCTCTGTCTCAAGCCTGTGGGATTCCGGGCTGTCGGTTTTGTTCGCGGGCTGAGCCGGCTCAGACACGTGGCCTGGAGAAGAAAGATGTTGTTAATCTGATGCTCTGGCCTCAGTTCCTGATGCTGTCAGCTACCCGGAGAGTTAAAAATGAGTAGACAAGAACGGAGCTGAGATGGGATAATAAACATCAGGCAGGGACCCCCCTCAGTTTCTCCGCTGTCATCCCAAGAAGTTTTCTCGGAGCTGGCACTGATCCTTGCTGAGCAAACATCTCTGTGCTCGCTGAGCATTCCCCAAACAGAGGGGAGGGAGGAGGACACCTGAGGCTTGGCACGGGGGCTCTGGCTTTGCTTTCCCTTCTGTGATCCGGCAGACCTGGATTTGAAGCACCCTGGAGCCGGGGGACTCCATCCAAGAGCCAGACCGTGGTGCCAGCACTCCAGCTGGTTCAGGTGGGTGGTGACAGGGTGGTGGTGGAGGGACATGCAGTGATCCCACAGCTCCTGCCCACCTGGCAGCAGCTTTTTTGGTGCATTCCCAAGGGTATCTCTGCTGGGATGGCAGATCCTTGACTCCAGGGAAGGGAAAACAGCTGTCCCACCTGCACAGGGAGATGCTGGGACAAGCACAGCCCTGGAGACGGAGCCCTCATCTCTCTCTGTGCCCCCCCAGCCTCCTTGGAGATGGTTCCTCTGCCAGCCCTCCTTGGGCCCATCCCATCCAAGGCCTCTTCCCTGCCACTACACTGGCCCTGACCTTTCCCCCAGCACGGGTCTGGGGACCTTCGTGTTTGCTTGAGAACTGAGATTCCTCCTTTTTTTTTTTTTTCCCTTTTCCCCCCTTTGGAAGTTGGGAAGTTTCCAGCATGAGTCACTGTCCGCCTCTCCTCTGTGACGAGCGCACTGGGAGTTGAGAGGATGACTTCGGGGTAGGCTCCGAGAATTAATCAAAGTGTATCTTCCACACTGCAGTGCAGTAAAACCATCATCCGGCCAAATCCCTCCTGACTGGCACAGCCCTATCCCAGTTCTTTCTCCCTCTGCTCTTTCCTCCTGTTTTGTTGGTTTTTTTTTTTTTTTTTTTTTTTTTTTTTTTGGTTTTTTTTTTCCNGGTCTCTTTTATCCTTCCCTTGTTGTGGCGTTTCCCACAAACGTTCATAACCTCTTTTTCCCCTTTAATTTGGCAGAGCCCCTCTTGGGGAGGTTTGTTTGTTTTGTGCTGGCAGCCCTTTTCCTGGTGTCCATCAATGTGTCGCTGTGGTCGGATGTTGGGAAGTTTGGGCTTTGTTTTGTTTGGTTCACAGGCTTTTGACATCCTAAATAACTGGATGGTTTCACCATTTGACAATGGGAACAAAACCCAAGTGACCCACCCTACTGCTACTTTCAACTGCCCCGGTTTTAATTGACTTCAGGATTAAACAAATTTTTAAGGATCAAAAGAATGCTTTTGAGCTCTTTCCCCTCTCTGTTGGTCACCTTGTCTTGTAAGACAAGGTGTGGGCAGAAGAGCTCTGGTTGCTTTGCTGATGTGTGCTCTGTGCATCGAATCCCAAATGGTTTGGGTTGGAAGGGACCTTAAAGCTCAGCTGAGGTGGGCAGGGACACACTTTTCTCTACTCCAGGATGCTCTAAAACCCCTGTCCAACCTGGCCTTGAACACTTTCAGGGATCCAGGGGCAGGAGAGAGAGAATGAGACAGATCTGATGGGGTAGGTTCACCAAATTAATTTGTTTGACCCTTGCCTTGCTGAGCTAAAACCTTTAGGTTTAATTCCCATGAAATCCAGCATCGCCTTTCCTCTGGAATTTGCTTTTGAGGGCAGTGCTTGTCTGGGGGAGAGGGAGACAGAGCCACAGCCACCACAGAGTAGTTCTGGTGCTGCTTCATCCCCTGCAGGATGGTGATCTGGCAAACACAGGGGAATGTCCCATGGGAATTTTGACTTTGCTCCTCCAGGGCCCAGGAGGTTGGGATGGGGGAAACTGTTAAAACAGAGCACAGGTTTTCTTCCACACTGCTGAGATAAAAGTGGCACTGCAGAAAAGGCTGGATTTTGGGATTTAGCAGTGCAGGTAGGACTGCTGTAAGCTCAGAGGGGGCTGGTTGCCATCCGGTATTTTTCCTTGTAATGATGAAATGTTTCTTTCCTGGAACTGGAGTACAGATTCCCGTGTCTTTTGATACCCGTGGTATCTTGAATTCCTCCCGGATGACTGGCAAGTTCTTAAAGGCAAACTTGAGTGTTGGAATTTTGCCTTCCCTCTTCATTTATCCAGCTCTGTTTTCAGTTCTCAAGGTATACCTAGATTATACAAGCCTTGACTTTTTCGCAGCAAAGCTCCAAAAAACCTGAAATAACGATTTGGGGTGAAAAATGAAATGATGAAATTTCTGGCAAACCAAAATTAAGGAAAAAAAAAAGAAAAGGAAAGAAAGAAGATATATTCTTTGTAACAATTTTACTTGAACAGTGGTTTATATTGTAATTTTTTTTTAATCAAGTCCTTTAGACTAGTCCACCCTTAATTTTTTTTGCGTGATTTTGTTGTTGCTCCATGGAATTTCTGCCATTTGCTGTGATTTCAAAAACATGCTTTTAAAAAAGCATCACCCTCCTCTACTTCCCCAGGCTTTTCACATCTTCCTAACACCCCGGGAAGTATCCCCTGAATAAAGAGCTGCTCCCTGCAACCCAGGAGTTGCACATCTGCCAGCCAAATTTCACCTGTAAAGCCCAGGACAGAGTCATAGGGTCGGGAAGTTATAACGAAGATGAATTTTGGCACCAATTTGGGCCAACGTCTCGCCCCAGCACAGGCCTGCAACACGTGCTCAGACACAAGTCCCACTTGGCACGTGCTGGTCGCACTTTCCTGAGCTGAGGCCTTGGGTTTTAACCTCCTGAAAAGTCTTGGCAAACCATGAAATGTGCTTGAAGACCAGAAATGAAAACATGTCGTGGCTGGTAATAACCTTTCCGTTCAGAGGGACGTTCGTTTTACAGGTCCAAGATGGATGGGAGGGATTCATGCATTTCCCAAATAACAGTGGGAACCATTTAATCCGAAACAGCACTGTGAGGCTGGGACAGGGCTCACTGAGAATGGATGTGCCCTGATGGATCACCGGAGATCCAGGGGATCCCGCGTGCACCTGCAGGTGCTCCAAGCCCGTGACTGCCAGCAGAGAGCCACAGAGGGCTTGTGGTTGAGCCCTGACCACCTGGTGCACCCCTTGTGCCTCAAGGACCTAGGTCCTCAGCAGCCAGCTCCTCCAGAGCCAAGATCCAGAGCTGCTCTAGAGCCAAGATCCAGAGCTTTGAGGAGGAAGTCACTCTGCAAGCGCTCTGCAAAGACCTTGGCAGTGGGAATTTGGGAAGGGCCAAAAAAGTGACAGGGGTGGACAGGCCTAGAGCTCATGTGGGAGGTGCAGGGGTTGGAGAGAGGGAGGCTGGGCAGTGCCTGGACAGGGCCCTCACAGAATCCCTGCCCTTCCCATGGAACCAAGCTCATCTCCCCATCTGCGTGTCCGAAGGAGTCGGGGCAAGTTGCTGTCCATCACAGCCAATGGGGTTTGGGAAGGAGCCCATCGGAATTCAGGATAATGGGAACATCCCAGCCAGCAGGCTTGCCTTGGGATTTTGACCATCCAAAGGAAACCCCAGGCTCCTGATCCTTTATTACCCTGGCTTATCATTTGGCTCCGGTTCAGCTCCAGGCTGTAAAAGGCAGTGGAAAAATGGCACGAAGGACCCTGATTGCACAGCCACTGTGTCAGCTGACCCCAGAGTGGCAGGGCCCTGTGGACCCTTTATTTTTATCCTGGGCTGGTATTGCTCCTCAGCTTTGCAAGATAGTCAAGGGGTGGGGACTTTGTAACTTCCAGGACAGGATGCAAGCCCAGAGAGGAGAACTCACCCTCCACCAGCAGCCAAAATTCACAGCCTACTTCTCCTCAGGTTCAAGAGTGTGTTTGTGTTGGTTGACCAGACAGTCCTGGAGATCCTAGAGGGGTTAACACATGCAGGGGTTGTGTTCCAGCCCTGTTTTGAGCAGGAAGGCAGAGTAAGGTACAGTCCTCCTCCTCCTCCTCCTCCTCCTCCTCCTCCTCCTCNGCTCCTCCTCCTCTTCCTCCTCCTCCTCCTCCTCCTTCATTGCTGTATTCACACAATGGCACCAGCCCCTAGGCACTGTCCTTCATGCTGACCTGGGATGGGGAGCTGGGGATGACCCAGTTTGGTGGAAATTTTCCTTGACAGCAATCCAAGGGGGCTGGAAAAGCAGAGCCAAAACAGCAGCTTGTTTCCTGGCCGAGGTGATGCAGGAGGATCACTGAATGGTTTGGGTTTGGGTTGGAAAGGACCTTAAAGCCCATCTCATTCCACCCCTTCTATGGGCAGGGATCCCAGGTTGCTCCAAGCCCCATTCCAACCTGAACCTGAACGTGAACCTCACGGCTCAGAAATCACCCACTGGCAGGACCTGAACAGCCAAATCTCTGAACCTGCTCTGAGGTTATCTAAATCACCAAATTCTTTCCCCACACCAGCTGAGCTCTGAAACTGCCCTGGAAAGAGGAGGGCAGAGCACTTAGAACCACTGCTGGAAAAGTTCCATAAGAGATTTCAGGATTGCTAAAGCAAGATCAGGACTGAACTTTTTGGTCGTCTCAGAGATGTCCACAGGATCAGAGGGCTCCAGGACAAGGAGAAACACAGATGATGCTTTGCACTTTGTCTCGGGCATTTTGGGTTGCTCTTTTCTAGGACATGAATGAGTGCAGGCAGGCAGCCTGGAAGCCAGCTGCATCTCCTGCTTTTCCTCCTTGTTTTCTCTCCAAAGCAAAGCTAAGCACATGTGTTTTGGACAGTGGGGTTTGGTTTTGCACTTTCCAGTCCCTGGCACATCAAACAGGGCCCTGATCCTGTGGGAACACAGGTGGCAGAGCCATTAAAACCAGGCAGTGGGACCAAGAGACAGCTGTGGGCTATCCCATCTCTGCCATCCTTATTCTTCCAGCACTGGTAAGCTGAGGCATGGGGCAAAGCTTCTCAAAAGTCTTGGGACTCGGGGTATTAAGGAACTGCTTTGGGGGAATGAAATATCCCCTCTTGTCAAAGAGAATGTCAAAGGGTGGTGGGGGGAAGTGTCATCTTGGTGGCACTAAATTAAAATTTATGAGCCAAGCCCTTTGAGGAGGAAGGTGAAGGAGGCTGAGGTTTTGCTTAGAAGTGAAATCATCAGCTCTGAGCCTGACCTTTGGCTCCCCAGACCCCAACACTAATGAAGGGGAAAAGGCCTGGTTGTATAAACATGTCACAGCATGAGGTTCAGGGGCTGGGATCTGGTTACAGAGCTGTGCCAGAGGTGGCTGTTCCCAGCCCGTGCTGGGGCTGGACGTGCCCATCCTGCCCCTGACAGGGCCGGGGGTGTGTCCTGCAGCCACCTCTGCGACCCGAGCTTTTGTCCTCGTGTTCCGCTCATCCCAGATGGCTGTGGAATGTGTGAGGCTACGGCTCTGCAGATCTGATGGACGTTTTGAGGAATGTTGAGGACTTTGCCCAGGGAAGCTGCGGCTGCCCCATCTCTGGACGTGTCCAAGGCCAGGTTGGGCGGGGCTTGGAGCAACCCGGGGTAGTAGAAGGTGTCTCTGCCATGGCAGGGGGTTGAAGGAGATGACCTCTAAGGTAATTTCCAACCCAAACCCTTCCATGATTTCTTGGTGAGAAGGACTGAGGCCATGGAGGTCCCTGCCCAGCATTTTGGGGTCCGTCACCCCACCAGGAGTGCCCTGCCCAATGCTTGGATGGACATTCCCCACCTCCCCTGAGCCGGCATCCCGCGCATCACCGGGGCCGTGCCAGCCGATCCCTCATCCAGCTCCTGCTGAGTTCCCACCCCATCACCGATTTGGGAAAGCAGAGACACGGCCTGGCAGGGCCCCTCACCAACGAAGTTTTCTGCAATAAGGGATGTTAGGAAACTCCATTATGGATCTCCTGGCCATGTTCGAAGCAGGAATGGGGGTTTTTTCAACTAAGTGCCCGGACAGCTCCAAAGACGTGATGAACTGCAAATGACCCGCGGAGCCCATTGTCTTTGGGAGCTGGTGAAAAAGCCACAGCGACCAGGCAGGGATGTCACACCCGGCTGGAAAACAATGATGCTGGAAGCAGTGGCGTGAAGCCGGGCATGGGGAGAGTCCCCTTCTGGAGCGTGGAGCGGGGAGAACACGCGGGTGACAATGAGGGAAACCCAGAGCGAGCCACGCACGTCCCCAGCCTCAAAGCGCTTTTGCATGGGAGCCAATCCGCCAGTGGGCCGCAGCAGCCCACTCCAAGCACATGCTCCAGCCGGATCCATCGGCCAGGCTGGAGCAGGGATGAGGGAGGCAAACCCTTTTGTAAGTGTTGGCCGGGGGAAATGTGACTTATCTTCGAGAAATGAGTCGTGTTTCAGCCAATGCTTCCTGCAGCAATATTTTTCTCACAGCCTTTGTTCGGAGTTTTGGCAGACCTGGAGTTGCTGGCGTTAGCGAAAGCCGTCCCTCCCGCCCACTGGTCCTGGGGCTGGGTAGGAAATAAGGAATACAGGCAGAGGGGACGTGGAAGGCTAAATCCGTCACCAGTGCCGCTCCGCGCCGCAGCAGGATATGGAGCTTAGAGGGGAATTTCGAAGGAGATCCCCGGATAAAGTCTAGGAGAGCTGAGTGCTTGGCCGCTCTTGCCGAGGTACCTGTGCCAGGCAGTCAGCTTGGGACTCGGGACAAATCCCTGTCAGGTGCTGAGGCTTGTTGGAAATCAGCCCTCAGTTCCTCCTTTCTCTCCTGAAAACCAGCATTTTGGGAGGGGGAAAGGGCAATATCTCCTGTTCTCATGCGTGGTTAGCCCCAGAAAATGGAGGGAAAGTGAAAGAAAAAGCCGTGTTTTGACATGCAAATCAATCCTTAGCTCCTCGTCTCTTTCTCCAAAGGCTTTGACAAGGATCCTGCCTGCCTTCCCACCATTTCCAAACATTGCCCTGGGTCACAGCTCGGGAGGGGAGGGAGGAAAAAAGTCCGTCTTGGTTCTGGAGAGCTTCAGGTATTTTTCTTCCCAATGGCAGGGGATTTTTCCTGGGAAGGCAATTTCATTCCTGGGCCTGGTAGGCTCCCTGATCATTTTAAAATAGACCCCTTGGGGGAATAAGGCCTTTAAAAGCTCCATTTGCTCCCAGTCATTTTATACAGTAACCCAAGCTGAAGTGAAGGATCTTTACTGAAATATGAATTAAGCCCCAACATTCCCCTTTATTGCATTATTTTCCTTTGAGGTTTACTTTGATATTATTTCAAAGTCTTGAAGCTAACAAAATGCTGGCCCATATTTAAAGTGACAGGAAAAAGATTTAGGAGGCAACCAAAGTCTTTCAGGGCAGGGCTCCGAAACAGGACAGGAAATCATAAAAGGGCTGAGTGCACTTTACCACACTCCAAACAAATTCTGAGACTACAAAGTCGAGGGGAATGGCATCAAAACCACAAAAAACATCAAGATGAGGCTGAAAAACCTGGAATTGTTCTGTTAAATCACAGGCAAAGTGCTAGCCATTGAACCATGGAATGGTTTGGGCTGGAAGGGTGGTGGAAGATCACCTCATCCCATGGGCAGGGAATGCCTTCCACTATCCCAGGTTGCTCCAAGCCCTGTCCAGCCTCACCTTGGACACCTCCAGAGATTCTAGCCACAGTTTCTCTGCCAGGGCCTCAGTCTGTGATGTTTGCTTCTTTTGAGAGCTTAGCTTTAGCTTACACCCAGCTCTGGTGCTGCAAGTGGGAGAAAGGTTTAAAGGTGAGACATAAATTTGTGATTTTTCATGTAAAGCAAAGAGGCCGTGTCTGAGTGCCGAAGGATGGGCTGTGTCTCCTGCTGGGATTTGCCTCTCCTTTTGCTTTCCATCACTTCCCAGCCATCCATCTGAAGAATCACAGAACCCTTCAGGCTGGAGAAGCCCTCTAAGATCAGAGTCCAACCATTCCCCCAGCACTGCCAAGGCCACCATCAACCCCTGTCCCCGAGCACCACATCCACCACAGGTTTTAAATCCCTCCAGGCTCGGTGAGTTACTTTCACATCCCCTCTGATTTCAGATTTTTACCTTTCTGCCTAGTCCTGCTTCAGGTCCCTCTGTCTCTGTGCTTCCCAAGAGCTGGAAGCAGAGGATTTATCCCTGTCCTGACCACGCAGCTGCACATGGGTCCTCCCTTGGCTTGCAGGCTCCCTGCTCTCCCAGGTTTGTGTGGGATGCAGGTTCCCCTAGCCAAGATCCCAGTGCTGAGGTGACACTGACCTCTCTTTGCCGTCACCCTCTGAGAGGAGGGCTGAATTTGGCATCCCAGAAACGGTGTCTGGGTGGTCCTAGCCAAAGCAGCACTTCCAAGGTTACAAGGATCCCTGGGAAAAATGGTCAGTGCTGCCCCCTTTCCCGATCCCTTCTTGCTGTCAGCACTCCTTGGCTGTGTGGAAACGGGGTGGCCTTGGGGGAAGCCAGGGAGAACAGAGATCCCAAGGGGTGGGACTTGGGCGTTGGATTTGTTTGGGGGTTATTTTTTTTCATGTGGACTTTGGCTGAAAAGGCAAAAAGCATTTTTTTCCCCCTTTTAAAAATGGATGGGTTGGAGGTGCTAAGCTGAGCTAGGATTGAGTAAAAAAATATTTAAAAAAAAAAAACAAATCAGTGCATTTTACATGCTCACCTCAGTGTTTGTCTTCCTTCCAGAGAATATTTTGCTTTGTGGTTTGCTGGAATGGTTTGTGCTGTTTGTTTTTGGTAATTTTTTTTTTTTTTTTTTTTTTTTTTTTTTTTTTTTTTTTTTTTTTTTTGAGTTTTATTTTTAAGTAGCCTTTCATGTGCACAGAGACCAAGCAATCCAGGGCCAATATTTAGGCAGGCTCCACGTGTGCGTGTGTGCAGCCATGGGAGGAGAAATCCCGTTGCTGGGACACATCTGATACTGCTGCTTTTAGGGGTTTCTTGGTTTCATCCTCTTCTGCACAAGACACCCTGTCCCTGCCCTTGGTGACATCCCTGGATCTCTCAAAGTGGTATGGAACAAGGGTGGAATTGGGAAGGACAAATTCAATCCCCTTGGGAAATAGAGGTGATAAATGCCATTGGAAAAGACTCCTATGGAGGGAAAAAAGAATATAAATACATCTATGTGCTGCCCGTGAGGACACAGCTGCACTTTGGGTTTCCTGACTGCCCAGCTCACGCCAGATGAACTCCAAGCACACAAAAAAACCCAAGCCTTTCTAGCAGCTGATGGAATTGTCTGCCTCCCTGTTCACAGAGTCAGGTGTGTTTGCTGTTAAAAATCCGTCACCCGGAAAGTTCACAGCTCCCAAACTTTTTGGAGCGTTTTATGGCCTTGGTTCTCCCCTTCTGGAACCGAATCCACCCATCCCAATCCCATGGCACAGTTCTTTCCTGACCATTTGAACAGTTACTCCCTTCTCTGCCTAAGAATAAACATTGTGTCCTAATTCCAGGCTCCACATTGACCTCTCTGAGGCCATCCACCCACAGGAGCCTCGGCCAACCCCCAAAATTCAGGGGAGAGGTTCCGAAGGTGCTTGTGAGCACTGATTTCTGGTAGAAGCTGCAGGGAGAGGTTGAAGGCTTTGACCTACCATGATATATCCTTAAATCCATGATCTTGGAGCATGGGGGGAGCAAGGAAATCCTTGGGAGAATCCAGCCATGTCCTCCCGCTCCTGAGCACCTCAAGGCACAGCAGAGCAGCACCACAGCCTCCCTGACAAATCCTCAGGATTTTGGTGCCCATGCTTGGGAAAACGTGGCTTCTTGTGAAATCACAGCCTGGAGAGCCGTTAGAGAATCCCAAAATTGCAGTAACTGCTGCAAAAGCACACATTCCTTGGGAAGGGGGTGGAGGGGAGCCGTTCCATGTGCTGCACTGCCTGACAGCTGTTAAATTCACCTTCTTAAATGGTGTTTTTGGCTCTGCTGGTACCCAAAGCCCAGCCTGAGATGTCACTTGCTTTCAAGTAAGAGCTTCTAATGGATGTGATGGATTTTCCTCCATGCAACTGGGCTTGTTTTAAAATAAACACTTGACATTGGGGCTCAGAAACCTATCAGGGAATTAATGCATCTGATCCACACTTGGAGGGTCGGGATTTGGAGTCTTAAAATGTTTTCCCCATAGCTTGTTTGGATGGAATGACATGATTTGTTTTTTCACGGCCCTAGGCACCACAGAAGAAGTTATTTGGGTTTTTTGGTTGTCTTGGTCATTTGGGCTTTTTTTCTTCCATAGTTGATGGGGAGAAAAGGTCATTTGAGATAATTTAGCCCCATGTTTCCAGATCCTGGTCCAGTGGAAGGTGTTGGATTTTAAAGTCCATTCCAAGCCAAATCATCCTGCCTGGACAAGTGATGCTCACACCCTCTGCACCCCATCACCTCATTCCCTGGGAAAGAGCTTTTAGCCAAATTTCTGAGTGTCAAAACATTGTGGGGTGCAAGGAAGAGTCTCAGCCTCTGCTGGGGGCTGTGCAAGTCAAGAACATGAATCTCAAAGCCCTGGTAGCTGCATGACATCTTTATTTTTATTGGCAAGAGAAGCAGTATACACAGCGACATTGCAGTCTCTTAGCTCGTTAAAAATATCTCAATAAATAAAACAAATAAGCAACATATACACTGGAACAGAAAATGAAAAAAAAATTTTTAAAAATTAAAACTTAAAAAAAAGAAAGGGGGAAGGGGATGAGCGGTAGCAAATCATGGAGCAATAAGGGAGAGGTGGCAGAGTGTGGAGGGCAGTCTGTAATCCAGGCTGTACTTGAAACAAATCATGCAGGGAGCTGGGTGCATGGTGGGCTTTTTTCCTTCTTTTCCTAATTTTTCTGAGAGCCTTGGTCCAGTTTTGCCATGACTGTACAAGAAATCAGGTTTGGAATTTAAAAAAAAATTAAAAAAAAAAAAGAAGAATACAGTTAAGGGGAAGTAAAACTCTAACCCAAAGATGCCTCATAAATGTGTGTTCCTGAATTAAGATTTTTTTTGGTCAGAAAAAATAAAAATAAAAATAAAAAAAAAATTAGTGATAAAACACCAAACGCACAGACAGACAGACAGACAGACACAGAATCCCAACAACATCGAACAACCAGGAATGTTGCTTCTCCTTCTCTCTTTGGTCAGTCATTTTGGGGGGAGAGATGCTGCAAAGTCTCAGCCCCTTCTCTTCGGTGCTGTTTTGCTGCTCAGTCTAAAATGCTCCGCAAGAGTTCAGAGCAAGGGAGGTCAAGAGGGGTCTTTTGGACCAGTTTACTTGAGGTTTTTAAGGTTTCAGAAGCTACAAACTTGGATATATCCCAATTCCACTTCAGTCGCAGACACTGGACAGTCTGGAGAGAAGGAAAAAAAAAAAAGTAAAAGAATAGAAAAAAGAAGATAAATAAATACACCCAATCCAGGACATCTTTCTGAAGTAGGTTGTGTGGGAAGGCCTTTTTCCCTACAAATCCATCACCACGTGTTGAATCCTGCCCCTGGTTCCGGCAGCGTGGAGTTAATCCAGGCCCTGGGCAAGACCCAGTGTACCAGGAGCATGTGGAAGCACAATTCCTGACACTTTTGGACAGACAGCTGGAATTCAGAGCCTAGTAATGTCACAGCCTGGTTTGCACTGGGCTTTAAAAGGGTAAATCCACAGGCAGGAGCAATGCATCCCCCAAGACATCTCTGAATCCCAGGATGGTTTGGGTTGGAAAGGACCTTCAAGCTCATCTCATTTCCACCCCCTGCCGTGGGCAGGGACACCTTCCACTATCCCAGGTGGCTCCAACCTGGCTGTGAACACTTCCAGGAGCAGTGAGAGTTTTGTGGAAAAAACTCCAGCAAGCCAGCAGTGCCTATGGGATCCCTCATCCTGCTTTGCAGGCAAGGTGCTGTTCCTGCCTTCAGCAAAGCCACTTCAGCTCAGATATCAAAAAGCAGATATAATTATTTCCTCCCACTGAGGAAAGCTTCCATTTAGGTGATTTCCTTTCCTTTCCCTGTCCAAGTTATTAATTATCTAATTACAACCACATTCTGCAGACAAGCTCAGGGACTTGTCAGGCTGCCCAGGACCACTGAGGAAAGCTCCACCTCTTCCAGTGGTTTGGGGATGCCCACGTCTGACAGATGACAGGCTAGTCCTTTCCCTATCCAGGGAGGGCTCCAGGAAAGGAAAACAAAATCCAGGGAGGAGGAAGATACCATGGAGTGATTTGCTGCTTGTTTTTTTATTATTTTTTCCGCCACCAGCTACACGAGGTTTTGCTGTGCCCTGCTCTTCCCTGAATGTGGCTGACAACACAAAAACGAGGTAAAACCAGAAAAAAAGCTGGTCTAGTTCCAGGGATTTTTTAAAAATCCCACTCAAGAGTGGAGAGCTCAGCACAAAGCTGCTCCCAGGGCAGAGCTGACATGTTTAACCCTGGCTGAGACGCCCTGCTCTGGCTGCTGCTGCTGCCCCGAGGCGTCTCATTCCCACTGGTTCTTTCTGGTTTCCAGTTCCACTTGGAGAACTGGGAATTTCACAGGTGATGGTGATGGGACCCTGTGGATCAGGCTCTGGGATGGCTCTGCCACGTCTCTCCCCATGCTCACAGGGGGTTGGGACTAGCTTGGCTCTGAGATGCCTTCTGACCCAAACCATGCTGTGATTCTGTGAAACCAGACTCGAAATCAGGCTCTGAATCTGGCTTGTGATCCTCGTGCCAACAACCTGGCCCCTGCTTGCTGCAGTTTGAGCCTTGCAGGGGGAAGGAAGAGGGAAAATGCCCCCCAAAACCTCTGTGAGGAAAATGCCCCCACCTCCTCTCCTACCCGGTGTGAGGATGCTGCCCTTGGCATCCAGTCTCACCCCTGCAATGAGCAGGGACACCTTCCACTAGACCAGCTTGCTCAGAGCCCCATCCAAACTGGCCTTGCACACTTCCAGGGATGAGAGCTGCTTCCTCCTGGGGTTTCCACGCATTTTTCAGGGATTTCCAAGCGTTTCTCTTACCCTAACACAGAACACAGCTGTGATGCACTGCTACAGTGCAGACCCAGAGCAGCTTCCTCTGGCTGAGCCCTTGCTGGTCCATTTTTCCCTGCTTTAGAAGCATTCTCCAGCCCCACCAGGAGCATTTCCCAGCCCAGCATGGAGATCATGGGAGCAGAGAGCTGCTGGCCTGATGGAAGGTGGCAGCAGGAGCACGGCCTTTGTTGCAGGAAATTTCGCAACAAGTCCCCCAGGCCTTTGCTTGTATAGGATTGTGGTGGGTTTGGTTACAAAAGGGTTGAAATCATTTCCATGACATGTGCAAATGAAATGTGAAATGCAGGAAAACTGCTGAAGTTTGTTTGGCTTTTGGTTTTGGTGGGTTTTGCTGTTTTGTTTTGTTTTGTTTTTAAAAGGTAGCTTTTCCAACTCCTTTTAAAGTTGAGGATGTAGAAAAAGGGCTTGCCTCCAGGGCTTAGTCTCTCTCCCACTCCATGTGGGCTCCTGCCAGCCTGAATCCCTGCCAGGAAGGTACTGCTCCACCTTCCTGCCCCGCTGAGGGGGGATGAGAGGGGCGAGAGGTGCAGCTCACACTGGCTGGTCCCAATTTTGGCCATCACCAGGAATGTTATGGGCTCTTTCCTCCCCACTTTCCCTTCACCCTGGGGAAGTAAAACCTCCCAAAATTCAGGCCTCTTGAGCTCAACATTTTCTGTGCCTGATGATGATTCCTCTTTCTTGCCATGGTTTTTGTTTTCTGGGAAAAAAAAAAAAAAAAGGCCTGGCTGTTTCAGGGTATGGGAAAAGTGGAGAATAGCCCTGCTCCAAAATTGCTGAGGGCATCCCCATGGCTGGGAGGATCACTGCTAAAGGAATGTTCCCAAATTAATTTATGGAGTTGTCAGCTGTCCCTGGTAGCCACTTCACAGAGTGGTTTGGGCTGGAAGGGACCTTAAAACTCATCCCATTCCATGGGCAGGGACACTTCCCACCAGACTAGGTTGCTCAGAGCCCCATCCAACCTGGCCTTGTTAAAATTAAAATTGCTCAAAATCGTTTAAATTTCAGCTTGCTTGATTTAAATATAAACCTGTTTCAGTTTAAGCTTTGCTTAAATGTAAAATCTTTCTGTGATTTGGATGGTGCAAAAAAAAGGCACCTTAAAACATCAGAATTCCCTCGATCTTTTGGGGGGGTGTTTCCACCATGAAAGGCTAAACCCAGCAGAAATCTCTTGATTTTTTGGGGTGTTTCCCACCACTGAAGGCTGAAAAGATGGGCTTGGGGGATAAATCTGCACCCTCGTGGTTGTTTTCTGCTGTCTGGTGAGTGCCGGTCCCCGTGGCCTTGGCACGGACCCCTCCACGGGCCAGCAAAGAGAGAGCCCTGGCAAAGGCAGCAGAGCCAGGCTGCAAAGCTTCAGAGGGGAGGAAGGAATTCGGATAATTGTGTCCGTGCTCGGGGGTGGGGCGGAGAGAGGGCCAAAATCAGATCTAAAGCCTCGGGTAAGTTCAGACTGAAACCAGATACCCTGGCTTGGGCTGCTCTGCCTCTGCTGCACGAACCCTTATCAACCACACACTCTTGAAGTGTCCCAGATGAAGGGAAAGGCACAGCTATGAGCATCTCACAGCTGGGAAACCGTCTCAAAACACAGCCCTGGGTAGAGGTTCATCCCTGAGCCGTGGGGCCCCCATCAGACCCTTCCCCATCTCTCTGATTCACCCCAGGCTTTTTGGAGTTCGATGGATTTACCTGCCCGCGGCTGCTTGGAGGTGAAACAGCCTCCCTGTGTCCTGCAGCCCCCCAGTTTATTATCAGGAGCAGTTTGATGGGTACATGCCACGAGGAGATGGGGGCTGAAGCCTTTTCTCCTCCCTCTCCAGACCCTGAGGAAGGCCCATGGTTTCCTAACACCTTGCTGCCTGGGGAAAAGTCAGGATCCTCAGGAGATGATGCCACAAGAAGAAGACAAGGGCAGAGCCCTGGTCCCTCCTGCCTGGCTCTGCTCCTCTCATGTATTGACAGAAACGGCTCAGTTATTTTGCTTTAAATACCTTTTTCCCCCCCTCACACTGCTGCAGAAAGGGTAATTGGTGTCCACAGAGTCCCAGAATGGGTTGGGTTGGAAAGCCCGCCTGGTTCCACCCCCTGCCATGGGCAGGGACACCTTCCACTACCCCAGGGTGCTCCAAGCCCCCTCCAACCCGGCCTTGAGAGGGATGAACCCCTTGACAAAAAGAGAGGGAGGAATTCAACGGCTGCTCCCTGTGGGCTCAACAACGTCCCACGGAAAAATTTGTCCTTTGGGGCCTGAAACACCTAGAAAAAGCCAATTCTTCAACATTTCAGGTTGCAGCCCAGCTAAAATCAATCTCGTGGGGCTGTGCTCACCACGGGGAGCAGAAGGAACACTGAACAACAAAGCATTTTGCTGCTGGGATGCTCAGAGCTGCTGTGTTATGTCCTCCCTCCCTGCAGCAACCTCCGGGCACTCAGGAATGTTTGCCCCAAGGTGCTGCGTCCCTCCCTCGCCAGAAAAAAATTAAAACAAATATAAAACCAGCTTTAAACCAACATGGAAGAAAAAAAAAAAAAGAACTTTAAACAGGAAGGACTCCCCCTGGCAAAGACACATTTCCCCCAGCCCTGCACTCCTGCACTCCTCCGCAGGCGGAGCGGGGCTGGTGCAGCTGGAGGAGGAGGAGGAGGAGGA
>VZRX01003473.1:151955-162278 GCA_013398075.1 Notiomystis cincta
GCCTCCGCGGCTCTGCCCGCCTGCCTCGCGGGTGGCTCGGAGGAACAAGCCCTGAGGGACACCGGCGGCACCTCCTGAGCCAGGGAAGGGCGGGTGGGCAGGGATGGGGGGCAAAGAGGGGCAGCAGATGGCCCCCACCAGCCCTCCTGGTTAGCAGAGCTCATCGCCGCTTCCTTTGGCCCGAATCCACTGCCCCGAGTCCCTCACACGCAAGCCACGGGAGAAAGTTGTAGAACAAAGCAGGAAAAAGACAGGGAATGAGGTGTTCTCCTCGTGCAGCTCCAGGGAAATGCCAGGAGAGCTTGCAGAGGCACCGACGTGTCCCTGAAGAGAGGCTCTGCGGCTCACGCCGAGGCTGAGAGCAGCCCCATCCCACCTTCCTCTGCCTCCTGAGTCCCACATCCTGCGGCTTCCTCGGCCCCAGACGGGCTCCGGCTGCCAGAGCTCCAGCAGTTCTGGGCAGGCACTGCCCGAAACGAGCATCCAAAGCAGCGGGAACGGGTGGAAATCAGGGAAGGAGGGCGGAGTTCTTACGAGCGCCCCCCCCGCTTCTGCTGGAGATGCTCACCGCGACGGGATCCCACCCCGCACAGCCACGCAGCCCTAGGGGGAATTTAATTTAGGACAAAGCTGGCAGTCATTGGGACATGGTCTGTGGTCCCTGTCTGCCTCTGCAGGGATAAACCGAGGTATGAAGCGGGCTGTGAGAACACCCTCCTGCCTCCACCCCGTTTGAGGAGAGCACACAGCATTGGCCGAAGGGAAACCTTTCCTCCTCCCCCTCGGCGTTCCTGCCAAGATAATACAAATTCTAGGAAAGACACCTTCTTTAAAAATAAACATATACATCTGCGGCTTTCTTCTTTTTCCAAGGGAACTCTGCTGGTCTGGCCTGCTCAGCCAGTAGCTCCTCTGCTCTCACAGTTTCCCTGTGTGCAGCTGCAGCTCCCAAACCTCAGGAGCGGCAGCATCCCCCTGGGATGCTCCGGGGTTTTCCTACCCCATGGGTGAGACTTTTCCTTCCCGTTTCCCCACTTTACCTATCATAGATTAAATATTTTGGGAGCGAGTCTGGCTGTATCTGGCTGAGCACAAGGAGGAACAACCTCAGTTTATTTCATCAGTGCAGCACAAAGGCTCTGTGGTAACCTCTGCTCCTAGGAGTAAATCAGGGAAAGGATGACAACCATCCATTATGACTGACTCAGCTGCGTGGATTAATGCCAGTGGAATTAATAACAGCAAACCGCCCTCCTGTTTTAAAAGCATCTTGGGTTTAAACTCCTTCTTTTAAATAAATTAATAACAGGAAAAAAACCAAACCAAAACAAAACAAAAAATCCCCCCCAAAAAAAACCAAAAAAGAAATTTGGGGCCACCCACTAAAGAGCAGAGACATAAAATCCATGGAATTCTGGGGGCTTCTGGGAACAATCCACGGGACAGGTACAATTGCCCCGGGAACTGGGGGTGCTTTTTCATGTCCCTGACAAACAGCAGCCGAGACACCTGCGGGCCAGATGTGCACAGCTGTACGTGTGCTGCTGCCCATCAATCCTCGGCTCCCACCCCGCTCCAGATGCTGGCCCTCACAACGCAGCTTGGAAAGGCCAGGCTGGAGCAAGGAGCCCCGGCACTCTCCTCTCCCCAGCAGAGCTGCCGAGTCTCCTCGGCACTCCAGGCCGAGCCCTTGGTGTCCCCCTGGCCGGCATGAGGCAAATTCGGGGGCAGGGACCCACGGGGGAAATTTGGGGTCCACTCATCCTGCGTTTCAGACCCAAACCCCCATTTTTGGTTTGTTCTGGTGTTCATCCGCACGTGGCACAGTTTCGCCATCTCTCCATGGGCACGCATGTAAAGGATTTCAGTTTTTCCTGCAAAAATATGGCACTTGTGGCTACAGCTCTGGGAAGCAAAATCTTGAGCCTGTCCTGAGTTAGCCTTGGAGATGATTGCTGCAAAAAGACCCTTTTCCTTGGCATTTGGAGTCCCATTTCCTTGGGGATGAAGCGATGTTTTCTCCCTGAAACTACCAAAGGGATGCTGGGGCAGCTTCCCTGAAGCACAGATGGATTTAATCCTGTTTTTACACTTTTGGATGCTCACAGAGCTCCACAAAAAGCCCTCATTGGGAACAAGCCAGGAGGATTCCTCATCTCCTTGCCCACTGTGCTCAATGCCCAGGTTTTGGGCTCCCATCCCAGGTGACATTCCCAGATGTTTGCAGGGGAAAGGATGCTACTTTGGCATCTTCCGCCCACTACAAGGCACACTCTGAAGGTCCCTGAATCCCTCAATCATGATTCCCTGGCTCTCAATGTTTCCCACATGGCAGGTGCTGTTCCTCGTTCCTTGATAACCACCCAGGCTCTGAGTTAGGGAGGCGATGCAGTCCCAGCGCTTTGGGAAGGGGTTGTACCCGGCCAGGTCTCCATCTGGGATTAATCAGCACGGTTTCCTTGAAGTCAAGGGGCCAAATTCTCACTTGGAATAAACCGGCTTAACCCTGCTGCAGTCAATAAAGCCCCTCTGATCTTTTTTTATGGCAAGAATCGCTCAACTCTTTAAAATACCTGGGGTTAGAGGGTGTTGCCTCGGTGAAGGGGGAGTTATATTTTATATGACAAACAATCCTGCCGGTGGGGGGAAGGAGTTCTTGGCATGGAGTGAGCCCCTCTGGATTTTGTGGGGTGAGTCATAGGGATCGGCAGTTTTGGCACCCTGGGAATGGTGACAGTGACTTGGAATTTGAATAGGTGTGAAAAACCTTGCTTGCTCTGCATTCCTTATCTCCTCCTGCCCCGGGGGCACTTTTCCTTTTCCTTGGCCTGGCAGCTACATCAGCGTGGCACAACCCTGGGTCCCACATCTCTCCTGGGTCCCTACCAAGCCCTCTGGATTTCAGCCCTTAGCCCTTAAAGGTAATGAGCCCTGGTTCCCTGCCCTGATGTTTATAATCAACTATACTCTTCTCTTTCCTCTTCTTCCTCCTCTCCTTGCCAGCTCCTTCCCAAGGCTGCCTCTGCTTCCTTGGGGTGTCCTGTGCAGGGCCAGGAGTTGGACTTGGTCCCTGTGGGACCCTTCCGACTCTGGAGCTGTCCTGGACACAGGAGAGACCAGGTAAGGCTGCTGCTGTGGCTTGAGGGGGGTTGGGAGTGTGCAGGGGGCTGCATTTTGTTGTTATTTTGTCAGGATACTGCTGGTATTTTGCCAGAACCACTTCAGCGCGGTTTTGTCTGCTTTGCTTCCAAGCTCTTGGCTGGCTCTGACCGAACAAGAGGTCGGATGTTGTTTGCCAGCTCTGGTTGAGCACCTGGGGCTGTGGTGGCTCCTGAGGGGACTGGGCTTTCTGCAGGCAACAGCGGAGTGGCTGTGAATCTCCCTCGGGGCTGGGCGGGGAGGGGGGGAGCGGATATTTTATCTTTATTTCTGGGTGGGTTTGGATGCTGCCATCCTCCTCCAGCAGCATGGTCAGCGCATCCCTCCCTCCCCGTCCGGCCTCTGAGCATCCATGAATCATTTTTCTAAGACTCCCAGGAGCAGCATCACTGCCTCGAACTCGGCGTGGGGCTGGCCAGCTGCTTTATGGGCTTCCCTGAAACTGCTCCGTGGGTCGTGCCGGGCAGGCAAATCACGGGGAGCCAGATCTTACTCACAGCCTCTTCAATTTCCAGCTTGGATGCTGCCGGGAGCTTCCCAACCCTCTACTCTGCTCCAAGAGCCTCCACTCCCGCTAGCGAACACCCCGAGGGGTTTAATTCCCGATGCAACGACTGACTAATGATTTCTGAAATCTCTCTTTATTCTGCTCGCTGTCTGCGCCGCCGCTCCATGTTTCTTTCCTATCAATAAATTATCCCCTTTCGGAGCCCCCGTGTCACCTCTGCATCACACTTTTTGGATTTTACGGCCTCACGAGAGGTAAAACAAAGTCAACACTCCCTCGCTGCTGCTTTTCAAAGGGGAAACACGCACTCTCGCTCCAGCAAGTTCAAATTTTTGGAGGAAGAAGCGTGCAGAGATGGGATCTCTCTGCTCGAGGAGCAAACAAGCCGGCTTGTCTGCGT
The DNA here is from genome assembly GCA_013398075.1 of Notiomystis cincta. NCBI lineage: Eukaryota > Metazoa > Chordata > Aves > Passeriformes > Notiomystidae > Notiomystis > Notiomystis cincta. The sequence goes on from VZRX01003473.1 coordinate 156,023, forward strand.
TTAGTGGAGGATTTAATCGCATGTTTAATATTTAAATGCGTGCTGCTCGCCCCGCTGGCTGGGGTGGGATTTAGCACATGCTCTGCTGATTCAGGGCAGCCCAGCCAGCGACTCCCAGGAACATGATTTGTGTGCAGCACGCACTCGGCAGCCTGGAAAAAAACCCAAAAAAGCCCTGGAAAATCGGTTTGCACGGTCTTTTCCAGCCTGTCGTACTCCAAAGGGCAGATGTGTGTTCTCCTGTCTGCAGTTGTCAGGTTTTTGGGGGTTTGGGTGATTAAATGAACGGGTTAAGTGGACGCTTTGAGGCGAAGGAGCGCGGCTGACTCAGCTCGGCAGCAGCTGGCTGGTCTTGTTTAGATTTGCCAGCTGCAAAAGCGGGGCTTGTTTGAACCTCGGCGAGTGACCCCTGCGAGGTCCCCGCGGAGAAAATAACCTGTGGCACTGATGCAATCCCCGCTCCCGGCGGGCGGGAGCACGAGGAGCTCTCCGCAGCATCGGCTCCCAACAAAGGCTCCGTGCTCGTACTTTGGCAGGGCTGCTCCTCTCTGGGCTCCACAGCGGGCAGAGCCGAGCCCAGCTGGTGCTCCTGGCAGTCAGGGGCTTGCTCGGACTTCTCTGCTTGGATTTGCAGCTCACAGAACCACCAAATGGTCTCCGTTGGAAGGAACCTTTAAAGGTCGTCCAATCCAACACCCCCTTGCAAGAGCAGGGACACCTTCCTCTGGACCAGGTTGTTTCCAGCTCCATCCAAGCTGGCCTTGGATGTTTCCAGGGACGATGGGAACCTGTGGTTGATGCTGAACAGCTTTTCTGTTCTGCACAACTGAGTTTTACACACAGTTTATATTTGCAGTATGAGATGTTTGAGTTTCATATTCTCCCGGTGAAATCTGCATGTGATGGTTGTGAAGGGGGAGGGAGGCAGGGACACTTTCTATTATCCCAGGCTGCTCCAAGCCCCATCCAACATGGCCTTGGGACACTTCCAGGGATAGGGAATATCTGTCTCTGTGTGTGCACGTTTCACCTCTAACACAGCACTTCCCCATCAGCAAATATCGGTGTGAATGTGTACACAGACATTCGGATTAAAGGCTCCCTGAAAGCAGCAGAGACTGAAATCAGCACCAATAAATGAGATTATTTCCCCTGAAGCCAGCAGAAGAAATGCAAATCCTGGGCTGTGCTCCCCTCCTGGAAGTGCACGGATGCACCCGACAGGAAACTTAACCTGACATCCCACACGGTTTGGCTGAACAAAGTGATCTCTGCCCTTTCCATACTTATTTATATTTTCAGTTGACTGCATAATCTGGCCCTCTAGAAAGTCCCTTCAGGAGGTCATGCAGCTGAAATAATAGCTAATGAATTGGTAAAAAAATTATTTCAGACTTATTAAATGCTTTCTTCCTTCCCTTCCAAGTGTTTGCATGCTGCTTCCAAAGCAGGCAGGGCTGGAATAAGAGGCTGGCAGGACTGTGCCATGCCACAGCAGCTCCAGAGACTTGAGGGGAACTGCTGGCATTGCTTTTTCTCCCAGAGATATCTTCTCCCATCTCCTCACTTGGCTGTTTCACCTCTGCTTTTGGGATGGCCTTAAGTCCAGGGTATGAGGCTCTTGGACTTCTCCCATGTTGGACTATCTAAATGATTCCCATCTCCACTCCATTAATCATGGGTTGGTTTGGTTTGGAAGGGACCTTTTACAGCTCTTTGAGTGTGAAAGGACCTGAGCTCATTCCTCCAGTGGAGCAGTGCCTGGTTACACAAGCCAGGCTCTGACTGCAGGAATTGGTGATTTCAGGGGATCTGCTCCCCTCTTCCATGGATGCAAAGGTCCTCCTGTGCTCATGGGCTGGGGATGAGAGGCTTAATTTTTGGGGACTCACTGCCTGGCCCCCTGATGAGATCTTGTTGGTTGAGCAAGGGAATGCCTATGGGATGTCCTCCCAGGAAAAGGAGCTAGGGCTGAGTCCAGGGACAGGACCTGGAGACAGCCCAGGACATGTAGGGACAGCTCTGAACCAGCTTGTGCCTTCACTTGGGCTTGAGCTCTGTATTTCAAACCTGACAGTTCTGCTTTATCCTTACTTTTGCTGGTCTTCCATAAAGTAACTAGATGATAAAGGCTGTTAGATAAGAGTTTAGACTGGAATTCTCAAGAGGATCAAGAAAATTTCAAAAAACTCCCAGCTCTGGAGGGGCCCTGAATCCCTTTGGCATCAGTCTGCTGATCAGCCCCTGTCACTTCCCTAAAAATGGGTCAGAGGAAGGTGGACCTGGCTGTTTGAAGCTGTGCTGAGGAGTGGGCAGTGACACAGAGAGGGTTAAATAATTTTATGATGCTTCAGGTCTGGGGTCTGACCCAGTCAGTCACGCTCAGACAGAGCATCCTGGTGTGTGGGCAGCTCTGGAACCACCAGGAGGGATTCTAACCCACCACATCCCTGGGCTTTGTGCTGTGCCTGGAGCTCCTCCCTGTGTGCCAGGCTCAGCAAGGACAAGGAGACCTGTGTGAGCACTCGTGCTCCTGGCAGCTCCCTAAAATATCACTTATCTCACTGATTAAGGCTCCTCCCTCCTAACACGAGGCCCCAGCAGAGCATGTCATGTCTTAGTTAATCAGTTAATGTAGTGTTTTTAATAGAGTAAGTTTCCAGCCTTTGGGTTTTAGGTGGAAAAGCTTGAACATGTGATCTTTGAGTTCCAAACTAGCAAAAAAAGAGCTTAAAATACATCTTCTGGAATCCTGTCTCAGTTCACGTCTGATTAGGGCTGGAAATTGCCTTGGAATGGGGAGTAACTGGAGGAAAATTACTCCAAAGAGGTATTTGGGTCTGAATTATCCATCAGCACTACTCAGGCAGTTTTCCCTGCCCTGAGTTTTACATCTGTGTGCTGACCAGAACAGTGACTTTTATTTTTAGTTAAAGCATCCCCATCCCTATGAAAACCTCTGGTGTTTTGTGAACTGATGTAAATCATGCCTAAACATTTCAGGCAAGCCTGAGCTGTGCTGGAAGCGCTCACCCAGCAGCTCTCCCTTTAATCAGTGGGGCTGTTGGGACTCTCCAGTCCCCCTTGGTGGCTTTGCAGGGTCCAGCTCCAACCCAAGGCCTCGGGATGGCTCCAGCCCAAGTGACCTCCTTGGGATCCTGGTGTGGAATTCTCCTGGTGGTACCCTGAGATCAGCAGATGCTGGCCTTTCTCTCAACTCCCACTCAGTACCTCAAATCCCAGGGAAAGCTCTCCTTCCGCTGCTACACCCTCTGCTTTGAAGACAAAAGATGATTCAACAAGATATTTGAAAGGGGGGTGGGGGAGTCGGATGGTTCAGCTGCCTTCTAAAATTCACAGGGGTTCCCAAAGCTGGAATTAGCACATTTCAGCCCCCTAGAAGCAGCCTGTGGATGAATGATTTGGGATCCTAATGGATCTGGTGAGTCTGTGCAAGTGTCTCCAAGGAGAGTCTGGGTGCACCAAGTGGGTGCCTGTGGAACCAGAGTCCCGCTATTGGTTTGAGCTCTATTTAATTTTTTCATGTCCCAGCCTCTCTCTGCTTGTTTGGGAAGTTACTCCCTGCCTTTGCTTCCTGGAGCAGATCCCAGAGAGCAGCACAGCCTGCTCTCTTCATTATCTGCCCCACTAATACTTTTTTTTAAAAATTTTTTTATTTTTCCCCTCCTTCCTTGGGTCACTGTTTTGGGTCACTCCATTCTCAGTACTGACCCCAAGGCAGGGTTTTCCAGCTCTGTTGCTTCTGTGACTCAGGAGGGATATTTTGCTCTCATTTATTAGTTTTTCTGGCCAGAATGCAAGAGGTTAAACACTTTGGAGAGGCTTATTCTGTATTTACAGCCGAGGTAGGTTTCTAAATCAACAGTAGGTCGTGTATTGGAGTGACTCACAAAGCTGCTTAACCTTTTTCCTTCCGTTTTTGTCCCTCTCCAAATCCGAGGCGCTGCAACATCTGCAGTTGAGATCTCTGAAATGAGGAGCTGCAGAGTTACAAGATCCCCCCCTTTTTTTTTCCCTTTTTTTTTTCCTTTTTTCTTTATTTCCTTATTCCCCTCTTTTTTCCTTATAGCAGAGCAGGCCTGAGACATTTTCAGCCCCCAAACCCCTGCATTTCCCCTACCCAGCAGCATTTAGTAACTCTCTTCTCAGGAATCTATGGGATCTTGCAGATTTTGGGGTTTGTCCCTCTCCTCTCCCTGCCTCAGGATCTTCAGGATGGCCCTGCCAGCTCTACTGTGTAGTTTTTTTGTTTATTAAGTGGCTATTGATAAAGGAATGCTGATAAAGGAAGTGCTGATAAAGACCTGTGCTTTTTGTGTTTGGAGCTAATTTCAAATCTCCTACTGAGAGGAGGACAGGGCAGGTTTAATCACATCCTCAGGAAAACCCAGCAGAGGAATGGGATATTAAAAAAAAAACAACAGAGTTTTTCCATCAGAAAGGCAGCTGTGACTGAGAGATGGAAGCACCTCTGATGCCACGCTCTAAATTAATTAGACCCTAAATTAAATAATCCGGGAGTCTGTTCTCCTGATGATCACTGACGTGGGATGTGCCCAGGGCAGAGTTTGATTTCTCCTTGCCTTGTGCGGTGAGACAGCTCCTGGCTGCTCCCAGATATTCCACGTGCTCCCTGTTAGACACACAGGAGATGTTCCCCTTGGATACAACCCCAGCCCCACCTTATTCTTCATTTAATGCAGTTTACTCCGCCCTCTAGTGCCAGCAGGTGCTGAGTCAGCAGCTCCTGAGGGTTTTCCACCTTTTCCATCTCCCAGCCTGGGATTCTGCTGCTGGTGGGGATGCCGGGATGGGGAGAGATGAAGAAACCTGACCCAAAATGTTTGTGCACCACTGGGATGTGCGGGGCACGGGTACCTCAGTGCAGCTTCGGAGTGAGCCCGGCTCCCTTGGAAGGACCTTTTGGAGATGTTTGCAAGAGAAGGAGCTTTGTAAGGGAAGTGGGAATACACATAGCAGGCTGTGTGAAGGGAGTCTTTGGAGGCCAGAAGGTTGTTCCCGTGACGGGCTTAAAATGAAATCTTCAAGAGATTTCATTCCTTGGGGATGCAGGAGCTGGGATAACACCTGGAGACAGATCTCTTTTCTCTTGAAGGGAAAGGGGAATAATTTTCTCTCTAAGAAGACACCTGAGAGCCTTTTGTCACCCACTCCGCTGGGAGGGGAGGGGAGAGGAGGCTCCTCCAGCCACCGCCTGCAGTCTGCAGGCACATCAGTGCCCCTTAAATCTCCTGCGAGCCCATCACGCCTCCCTCCCTTCTGCTGTGACCCTCCCGCTCTTTTGGAGACCCCAGCCCACAAAAGCTTTAGGGTTTGCTGTGCAGGGACACCCTTTGGTGCGGGCTGCCGAGCCGGGTGTCCCTCGGGCCGGGCGGGCCGGGGCCGCCGCAGCTTTTGCACAACTTCCTGGGTTATTTCGAGCTGTCGGGAAGGCCCGGCCGTGCTTGGGAGGGGCGGGCAGGGCTTCGGAGCGCCAGCAAGGCTGCAGAAAATGGAAAAACAGCCTTGGATATGTCTCCTCCTCCCCTGTCCCCTGGTGTTGGATCCGAAATTGGGGAAGGGAGAGGGGGAAACACCAGAACAACACACGGAGCCTCTGAGGTGACCCCTGGTCTCGCTGTGCTGACGCGGGCGGAGCTGTTGGGGTGGGTTTGTTTCTTTAAGGTGTCTCCCAGAGGGAGGATCAGCCAAATGCGATGTGGCAGCTCTGGTAACTCCTCTTGGCTTTCAGCACGGCCCTCGCTGATCACACAACTTGCTAGTGAAGAAGGTACAGCTGTCCAGGCCTTGGCAGGCATTCCCGCCCTCCACTCCCTGCCAAATCCTCGCTTGCTTTTTTATAAAAATTCTTAGTTTCCTAAGAGAATGGAAGTGGAGCAGCCTCATCTGCCTCCCAGCCCCATTCAATGCCTCCTGGACCTGCTGGAGCAAAGCCTGGTGTCCCTGCATCCCTCCGTGGTGCTGGGATGATCAAGCCAGGGAGACCCTCAATTCCAGGGGCTGTGTTAAGGCTTGGGGTGCCTGCACAGGGCTGGAGCTGACTGGGGGTGGCTTGGCATTCCCAGCTCAGGCATTCCTGGCTCATATGGAGCCCTGGGAGGAGAGAGCTGGCTGGAAGTGGGGCTAAAATCAAGCTCACCGCCAGGCTAACAACCCTCCTGAGCTCTTCCCTGGTTGTGCCACAGCTGCAGAGCTGGGAGCACCTCATTATCCC
>VZRX01003473.1:162997-238489 GCA_013398075.1 Notiomystis cincta
GAGCACCTCATTATCCCCGCTTGCACCTCCGTGGAGCAGCTCCAAACACTCAGGTCCCAAACTGTCCCAGCAGCCAGAGCCCCTGAACAGCTTTAGGCATTGATCCCTGGCCTGGGCTCCCCCTGACAGCTCCAGGAAACCTTCCTCTTCTCCTCTCCCTCTTTCAAAAATGACCCAACCCTCCCTGGTTCTGTAATATTTCAGCCTCATGTGCAATTTGGAGGATGTGCCTGAGCTACAGAAGAGCTGCAAGGCAGCCTGAGCAGTACAGGGGATGAGTAATTCAGGGTGGGGTGGGGGGGGGAGCCGATGGATTTCCTCTCCAGAAAGAGCTTTTGGATCCTCAAACAACACAAATGTGGCTGTAGCTGCGTGAGAGGCTGTGCAGTGGTGTTTTGGTGAAAGATTAAGGAAAAACAGCACTGGGGGACAAAAATATGTTTCACAGCTGGTGAAATGGTGATGGCATTAGGAAATATGGTGCTCTGAAGGTGCCCTAAACAGGAGGTTTGTTTTCTCGGGGAGCAGGGATAAATGGGCAGATTTAGGAATTGTCCTTGGGACTTGTATGCATACCTCAGGCACTACAGTGGGCATGAAAACCCTGCTAATTGCAGCAGAAAATGAGCCAGCATTGACATGTCTGAGAACAAAAACCGGTATCAAAAAGGGGGAATGATTTGCAAATACTGTTGTATTTAAAGCCAGGTGTTTTCCTCCTTGATTATCCTGAAAAATCAGATGATTCCATGAACTGATTCTGACATTGCTAGCCTGAAAAATCGTATGGTTCTATGAATATGCGCAGCTAAGCAATAAATACAATTTTCAAAGCCGTGTCTGTTTCCCTCGACAACTTTAAAATATTTACTTTCTTTCCACTCATTGAGGGTGAAAGTATTGCCTGGTTTACAAAATAACAGCACTTAGGAGGAAAGCTTTTGGATGAACTGGGTCCTGTTGAAAATCAGCATTTTCTGAGCTCTCAGTTCCGTATTCTCAGCCCCCTGGGCACAGGGCAATGCCCTGGGGGTGCCAGGAATTGTATTTTTGGTGTGACAGGGTCTTTTTGTGATGCTTTCCACCACCAATTTCCCTGGTGTGAACGCGGAAAGCAGTGGTGAGTTACTCCTTTGGGTGCATTATAATGAGAAATATTGACCATTAGGTTGTTTGATTTTAAAGTTTCCAAGGGAATCACTGGAAAGGGATCTCTGATTTCTCCTGTTCTGGAAGTACAGACTGATTTAAACATTTCAAAAGCCTGAACCTCGTCTTTGTCCCAAAACCCAAGTCCAAACTCATCACATCACGGTGGAGGTGAGAACACGGCCATTCTGCTGTGCCTCAGCTCCCCTTCCAACAGCAAACATTTCAGCCCCATCTGGGATAAAACACATTATTTAGTGCTGGTGATCCCAGGAATCTCTTGACCATCCCCTTTTGTGGCCAGGGATGAAAAAACCCTTGTAAAATGTCAGGTTGTTCTGCACACAAACCCCCACTGAGCTGGAAGGGAGCTTTGGAGATCGCAGGGCCGTGCCTGGAGCGTCACACTCGCAGTTACTGCAGCAAAAAGGGCTGTCAGAAATTCCCTGGGCTCATCAAGCAAAATAATTAAGCAAAGTAAATTAAAATATGCCGGATACCACCTTATCTAATGTGTAAAAATACAAGTTAATATGCAGCGTGCAGAGTGCTTTTTTAAAAACCCAGTATTATCTTGTCTGGCATGTTTTTATCATGTGGTTTTATTGCCCTGGTTTCTCCCTGGGAAGTTTCCATGGGGGTGATGCCCTGGTGTTCCCAGAGGCACTGCCATGGGTGAAAACGTTCTGCTTCCATGCAGATGTTCCTGCACAGGCTCAATTTCTGCTACCCGTTCTGTGCTCTGGAGCCCAATGATGTCTGGTGGGTGAGCTCACCTGTGTGTTTGGGGGAAGAAAGACTCCACCTCACAAGAATTGGCAAAAAAGTGCCTGTGGGATGAATTCTGGGGAGGTGGTGGTGCTGGGTATTCCAGTGGGACACACATGAGTGGGACAGGGAGGCAGGTGCTCAGCTGGGACAAATTGAAAACCTATTTTCCCCATCCAAACCTGTTTGATTAATTAGTCATTGACAAATTTTGTTGCCTCTCTGTCCTGGACATATTCTGGGTGGGATTTTGTGCTGCAGGGCAAGTGTGGTCCTGACAGAATCCATAGGGTGATGGCATCGGGGTTTCTGGTGGGCCCAGGTGGGTTTTGTGCAGATGGATTAAACTAAAAACTCCTTTCTTGTCCTTAACAAGGTGCTTTATCCTCAGTTACCAATGCCAGGTTGTTTGCTGGTAAGCATCTCCCTGTTCGCCTTCCTCCTGAGTCCACAATTTTATTTGTTTTATTTCTCACATTTCTGAGCTTCCCCTCCCAGGCAGGAATTCTGTCTAAGGAGCCACATCCCACGGAGAAGTTTCACCATGATGTGCATAAAATTTGCCATACGGATCAGCCTTAAATGTGCATTTTTGTGTCTCTGGGAGGTTAATTTAATTGAGGAGCTTGGTTTTGGGGACACTGCATGTGGATGCCTTGAGAAACCCCTCCAGCCATCCAAAATACTAGTTTTTCTATGAAAGTCTCTCCCTGCCTCCATCCCACCCTACCGAATTTTCCCAGCTGGATTAACTAATTTTTTTAATAGGAGGCTCAGCATGGCCGTGATTCCCCCATTTCAGCAGAGCAATTTGGTTTATTTACATTTAAGCACAAACATATGATTTTTAAAAGAGGCCTGAACAGCTAAAATCGAGGGCATAATCAGATAAATGACTGCATGAGGATTTTTGGTGGCTAAACTCACCCAAACCCCAACTCATGCATTTTAAAGAGTGTATTTGGCAGCTCTAATATCTCTTAAGGAAATGCTTCTTGGGGGTGGCAGCTAACAAGGCAAAACTATCTTATTAGGAATTCAATTAAAGCTAGGCCAGGCTCATTGGATCTCTTCCAGTAAATATATATCAGGCTGAACACGTAGACATCTGTCTCTTCTCTCGCTCCCACCTCCTCCTTTTTCTGTTTTCCAGGCTGTGGTTAAAAGGTGGAGAGGAGACTGGAGGAAGAGTAGGGACTGTTGCTCACCTTAGAGTGCAGGGCACAAGGATTATTTTCTGTTTTGGTGTCTGACCACTTTTGTGATCTGGGAGAGAACGGATCTGCCTCAATCCCATCCCTTGCCAAAACACAGGTGTAAAACAAAAAAATAGAAATCCCAAATCACATAATTATAACACAAAGGGGTTGGATCCAGGTGGATCCCAGCCCCTGGCCACTGACAGACACCCCTGGCCGGTGGTTTGGGAATGAAGAATCCACGCTGCCTTTCCTGAGCTGCTTTTGGACTATTAGATCAAAACACCTTTTCCACCCAAAAGGCTCAGACCTCGGGGAGAACCACCCGGAGAACTCAGGGATCTGATCCGGAGAATTAGGGATCTAACCCGGAGAATTCAGGGATCTAATGGCCACTTTGAGCCCTCCATTATCAGCAGGAGCCGTTGTCACTTATTTAACGTTTCTGTGGGAGTGGTAACCAAAACTCCCCATCTCGTTTGCACCCTCCTCCTGCAAGGAACCTGTCTCCAAATTCCTGACGCTGCTTCCTTATGTGATGGAGAAAGGCTGACTTATTTCCGCCCCCCTCACTTCCCGAGGGAAAGCTCTCCTTAACTGCTGAACACTGCAAACCTTGGGCTCTACGTGTGGCATAAAACTTAAAACTCAAAGAGGGATCCTCTGTTTTACCCCTCAAGACCCCGCTCTAAGGCAGGAGGAGAAGCACATCCCGAAGAGCTCCCAGAGCCCCGATTCCCACATGTTTCCTGCACAACTGGCAGGAGAAGGACAAGGGCATTGGGGCTGGGGGGACTGGCTGGGCCTGGTGTGGAAGTGGTTAAAGGGATGGGTCTGAGGGCAAGGGCTGCCTTGCCTTGATTTATGGGCTGGCTGAGTTAATTTGCTCTTTGTGTGTGATTAGTTGTTGTTGCTGAGTGGTCATCTTCCACAACTACAAATCTAATTAATGTCGGGGTGCCAAGTGTTGGTTTGGTGTTTTGTTTTGGGATTTATTATTTTTTTTTAAATCCCTGGCAAATATTTCTACTGTTTTAATTCTTGAGAACTGATCATTAATTAGCTGGAGTCTGCTAATATCCAGCTGGAGGGTTTCCTGCTTTTCCTCACTTCCAAATTTGCCTGAAGAAGGAAATCAGGAGCTGTGGTGACTCTCCGTGCAACCCACCGAGGTGTTTGGTGGTATCAACAGCTTGCAAGGATAAATCTGCCTTTCCCCCCCCCTTCCCAATCTTCTGCAAAACCTGGGAAGAGGGGTCAAAAAGCTCCCCAAAATATCTGCTTTCCCCAGGCAGCTGCAATTCCCTGGCGGCATTTGGAGCTCGCTCTGTGTTTGGGGTTCTTGGACTCGTCAAACCATTCCTGCAGCTCTCCAGTAAGGCATAAATTCTGGAGGGTTTGGGCTCGCGGATTTCAAAGCCGTGCTGAAGCACATGGAAGTGATTCTCAGGGCTACGGCTATAAAAATAATTATATTGCCGGGGGAAAGAGTGACATGAAATGTCCCCAAAAGAGATCTCAGCGGTGGTTACAGGATCTGTCCCGGCTCTGTAAGAGCCCGCTGTGATCTCCAAGGCTCATTTATCACTACCTATAACTGCAGGAAATATGCCCCCAAAAAGCACTGCGGGAAGGAATGTGAAGGGAGGTTGCTCAGGAGAAGGCGTTTCGATCTTCCCCTTTGCTTTAATGAGGATGCTTTGAAAATTAAGGCTGCTCTGCAGAGCTGAGCGGTGTGAGGATGACTAATTTAGAGACAAATTAGGTCTACTTAGCCGAAATGTCTGCCTCGATTGTTCCCTTAATGACCCTTCAACGCACATCTCTCCCGATAGGACTTCTACCGCAGCTCTGCCTCCAGCAGATTAAGTAATAACATGTTTTTACCATTTTCTAAGCGCTCCTTCGGACCCGATCCAGCATTTTCCCCACGCCATGCGTGTCTCCAGCTCTTTCTGATGGGTAATTCATTTATTTGCGTCTAGCCCCTGGCAGATTTGTCTCTTTGCATGTCTCCTTCTCCGGAGCATTTCCCTTGCACCCTCTTTTTCAAAGGTCCCCGAGCCCTGAGCGTTTTTTGGCTGACTGCAGAGTGTTCGGTGTCTGCTGGGTAACAGATTTATCCTTTCCCAAGGAAAGACACGAACGTAAACAGAGGATCCGAAATGCATTTTGCTGGGCTTTTAAAATGCACTGAGATGAAACCCCCACCCTCCTCGCCACTACAAGGCTATTAATGTAAATACCAAACTTTACAATCCTTCCTGTCAAGGAAACTTATTTACATTTTTTGAAGGATGCGTATAAAAAAAAAAAAAGGGGCTTTTGGGACAAAAAAAAAGGGCTTCGTTCCAGTGTCACTACACCCCCAGCTAACTGTGCTTCTCTCATAGAATTAGGTTTTGTTCCCAGGGCCAGCAGAGATAACATCTGTTTGCTTCTTTAAGGAGAAAATGAAATAAGATGCTGGTGTTTTATACTGGAAACAGCCCTGCAAGTCTGAAGGGGTGATGGGATGAGGGCTGTGGATCAAACACACACCTTAAACGTGGCTTGTCCAGCCTGAAAAAGATAGGGAGGGGGTTGCCAGAGCCAGTGCCAGCCCAGGGGAGGCGAAGGGCTTGTCCCCAGTGAGCAGGGAGAAGCGGCAGACTGGTCTTCCTGGTGCGAGGCTCAGGGCTGTGTTGCCCTTTACACTTTGCTGCTGGTCCTTTGCTGCCCAGCTGGACAGGTTTTTCCCTACTAAAAGGAATATCAGGAAACATGCTCTTTTTTTTTTTTTTTTTCCTGATTTATTCTCTTCAGTTTAGAACCTGTGGACTGTTTCAAAAGCAAAAGAGAGGTGGCTGCAAGGGAAGGGGCGCAGGTGCTGGCAGTGAGGATGGGGAGACTTTGGGGGAGAGGAAGGCTTGGCTGAAACATCCCGTTGCAGTGGTAGAGGTGCAAAGCTGAGCCTGTTTCTCCTGAAACTCCTGGAGTCAGTTGTCTAGAATTCCATGGAGCAGAACAGGAAAAGCTCTCGTGGCCAGGGGAGTGAGCAGCAGTGACCTGCTGGCGTTTGAAGGGGCCAGGTGGCAGCATTTTCCCAGTTCCCAAGGCTCTAATTTTCCAATCAAACAGCTCCTCTGATTTCTATTTTGCTTGCAGCCAGAGGGGAACGAGTGTCCCTCCAAGGAGAAAACCTTTCCTTGCTTTTCTTTCCCCAAAACCTTGGGAACAGGGAGGATGGCAGCCCAGCCTGAGCAGCACCCACCCTACACTTCCAGTTCCTACTCCCTAGGAAAGGCAGGAGCTGATCTCAAATCCACACAGCTATTTCTTAGGGGTTTTTTTTGTCCATTGAGGCAGCACAGGCTGCTCCCCTGTTACCCACAAAAAGTCCCACCACCAACCCGTTTTCGAGGGTTTCTTGAGGACTCTGTTGTAGTTTCTATTTTATTTTCTGGCAGCCATAATTTCTGTCGCCATAAACGATAGAATTTGACACCACACCGCACCAGGCCATTTGTCAACAACCTTTTCAACAGCCCAACCACACGCATGTTCCTGCACACACAGACACAGGGAAAGGGGGAAAGTTTGGGATCTTCCTCTGCAAGAGCCACCTCCGAGCGCTGGGCTGGAAGTCAGATTACAGCAAAGGCGCCGAATTCCGATTTATTCCAGATCAAACCAAAACGTGCCAGGGTTTGGTTCTGCATTGTGGTTTTTCTGTGATATCTCACAGTTTTTTTGGGGTAGGGACAAATCTGAGCATCTACCTGTAAAATCTGCCTCATCAGAGCAATGTTAATAATAATTTAATCAACGTGGGGTTTAAAATAAGGTTTTAAAAGAGGCAGATTTTGCCCTGTAGTGTGTGCTAGAAGTGGTTGTATATTAGATAACAGATTTCCAACCATCCTTGGCTAATGGCAACACATCATTTGGGAAACAACAGAATCAATGCATTGTTCCAGCCCAGCACTTTCCTATTCAGCCAATCTAAACTGCTGAAGAAATATGTGTTTGGGACATTTTACATCTGGTTTTGACAAGAAGCCTGGGTTTTTGTGTGTGGGTTTTTTTTGTTTTTTTTTTTTTTTTAAATCTGTTTGCTGCAGTTTTTTAGGCAGATTAGCATGGGAAAAGCTCTCTGTTTTATAAATGGGGGGTTTAGCTTTTGAAAAGCCCACTCAGCTTTGGATTTTTGCACTTGAAATCGGGGCAAGGCGTGCAAAAAATAGGTATGCCAGAGATGGCCATAAACCCCATGTCAACAGTGTTACCTATTCAAACAGAACCAAACAACAGGCAGCTCCTGCAATGGATAGAATAACCAATTTTGAGACATTTTTCATATTTTGGGGAATCACTAAAAGAGCTTCTTTCCAGCACCAAATTGCAAATTCCAAACCATTTCAGGATGTAAATGAAACAGTTAACGTCTAAAATGGTTCTAAGGCTGTTTTGCACCACTAGTAAGTCCTGGTTTCACATTTTTTAGCTTTCTGAACTGAGGCACTGCAGTTGCATCAAGTTTTTGCCTGGTTCTGTATATTATTTATTTGAACGGGCCGTTTATTGCTGCCCGAACAAAGATGGATTTGCCTCTTTAAACAAGCCCGCCAAATGGACTGGGATAAACTTTCCTTTTCAACTCTGCACATGCTGAAATTATTTCATTTTTACATCACAAGGGTGGTGGGGAACATGTCCCTTTGGAGTGTTTGCTTGGTGAAATGGGTTTATGGGCTCTGTTTTATGTATGGAGCCCCAGACAGCGCCCGGCCAGACCCAAACTCTGGCTGACACAACGCAGAGCTACTCTGCTTAATTAGCTGGAGATGAGGGTGTTATTAAAAGGCTTTTTTCCCCTCCTTTCTGACTGTTTATTCCTCCCTCCCCGAATATTACAAAGGCAGCTGAAGAGGAAGTAGTTTTCTGCTAATGGAAAGCGATGAGGAAGGGTTTAGTGAGGAGAGTAAATAAGAAACTGCGCCTAACGCCAGCTGCTGCCTCACCGTCACTTTGGGGAAGGGAAACTGGACAAACCCAAAAATCTAGCAGAGTTTCTCCTATCTCTGTTTGCTTTTTGCTGTGTGAGGGGGAAGGGGCACAGCCTGCCACTGCAGCTGACATCTGCTGCTCGTTTCTTTTAAGAGAAACACAACCTGGGGCGAAACCGTCGCCGAGCCCCGCGTGGGTCCTGCCGACCCCTTGGCCCCCCAGCCGGGAGGGGATGCGGCCACCACGGGGCTCAGCGCTGGGGTTTTTGGGGTGCAGACACCCACAGAGTGGGGCAGCAGCTGTTTTGGATCCCCTTGTCAGCCTGTTGTCACCTTCTCTTCTCTGAGCCCTTCTCCGAAGCAGCGCTTTCTGGTAAATCTCACAGGGTGACAGTTTCCCCTCCACTCCTCATCATCCAGCTCTCAACACCAGCCCCCTCATACTCCCCCATTCCCACAGAGCAAAAGCATGCGGATTATTAGTTCCACCACCCCCCAAAAAAAAAAAAATTCGGGGCATATCTCATTTTTGCCTTCCTGGAAGCTCCATTTATTTGAATTTCTGCCGGCATGGGGGGAGCGGGAGGACCTGGACGTGCCTTCACTGCCCTCCAGGTCAGTGACCCCAAACCCATCAGCATCCCCAGGATTCCACAGGGAAAGGGAAAGGAAACAGACCCAGAGCATCATCCCAGAGAAGAGAAACGGGTACCTACCCCTTGGGCTGGCCCGGCCCGGGCGGTGGCTAGTGTGAGGCTGACATGGACCACGCTCCCTCCATCCTCCACACGGAGAAGGCATAACTGAGCCTCTCGTGAGCCACGTAACTGCAGCTCGTCATCTTACTGTCCATCTCGTCGCTCTGTAGCACCTGGTAGAGGAAGTCTATGTACCGCGCCGCCAGCTTGAGCGTCTGGATTTTACTCAGTTTGTCAGAGGGCAGCGTGGGGATGATTTTCCTCAGGGCGGCAAAAGCTTCGTTGAGCGACTGTGTCCTCTGCCTCTCTCTGACGTTGGCCAGGATCCTCTGGCTCTGCAGTTCTTCATAAGATTGGGAACTGGGACTGGACTTTTTCCCCCTCTTCCCTGGGTTGGGGCTGCCATCTTCGCTGGACTTTTTACTGTATCTTCTCTTCCTGCCAAATCTCTTTGGCTGCCTTT
This sequence comes from Notiomystis cincta, assembly GCA_013398075.1. Classification (NCBI taxonomy): domain Eukaryota; kingdom Metazoa; phylum Chordata; class Aves; order Passeriformes; family Notiomystidae; genus Notiomystis; species Notiomystis cincta. The sequence goes on from VZRX01003473.1 coordinate 172,263, forward strand.
CCAGCTCCTCTTCACTGGTCCCCAAGCTGTCCACAGGGGAAACAGGAGAACTGGAGCTTTCTTCCATGCTTTCTGCAAGAAGGGGAGGGGAAGAGCCTTTCCCCCCCTCCTTATGTTATGTGAGTGTGTGTGTGTCTTAAATGTGCTTTAAATTCCTGAGACAGATCCTTTGGAAAAACAGGAGAACTCTTTTTCCTTTTTTTTTTCCTTTTTTTTTTTTTTGCTGACCAAACGTTTTCCAGGTTGCTTGAAGGGCTCTTATTTCAAGGATCGAGGTTGTGTAAAAAAATTGAGGTCTTGGAGAGAGGAAGTTATTCTAACTTTTTGGAAACTTTAGCTGAGCTCAGTTGCTAAATAGCTGTCAGAAGTAAGGGAGGTGCGGGGCTCCCTCCTGATTGGCCGGCCAGGTCGGTGGGAGGAAGGCTTTTCCCCTGCTAAACTTTCACAGTTTTATGTTACACTTAACTAAAATCTTGGGAATGCACCTCGAATCAAAGATAGCTGGCGAACGCCACCCCCTGCCTCCGGGGGTGCTGGATTTGCAGCACCCCTCCAGGATATCCCCCCGCACCCACACCAGGGGTTTTGGGGTGCTGCCCAAGGTCCCATTCCCAGCTCCATGGCCAGGCTGCAGAGGTTCCATGCCCAGGTCAGGGTACAGAGGGAGCGAGCCCCCTGGAATGTGGGGCCGTATTTTGCAACCCCCGGTGCTGGGTGTCTGGCAAACCCCTTGCCCTGCAGGGATGGGGTGGGGAACTACCTCCCCATCCCACAGGGTGACCTCGGAGTGGCAGAAATTCCCTGGGGCATGCTCAGCTGTGGGAATGGTGGAGATGTGGGGGCAGAGGGCCTAAACCCTTACTTGTGAGGGGCATGGAAAAAGCCCTCCTGGACAAACCCAAAATATGGATCAGCCGGAAAGCAGCTAATAGTTTGTGGAGAAACCCATGGAGAGGAGCCTGAAGAGGCAACACTGGCCATGTACTTCCATTTTCTCTCCACTTTCCCCCCCTCCATTAAATGCTGAAGAGTTAATTTTAGGGAATCAGCAGCCAAGGTAGGTAGGAGGACATTTTTTCCTCCTCCAGAATATCCTGCTGCCGAATTTGTGGTATCCCAGCGCACAAAACCTGTGATAGCAGGATTTTGGATCTATCCAACAGAAGACAACAGATCTCTTTTTCCTCGCCATCACACGGTGAGGGGAAATATGGGAAAACTCTCCTTGCTTCCATGGAGCTAAGGCAGAGGAAAATCAGATTTGGACCTCTGATTTCAGTCACAGCCCAAATTGCAGGAACAGATGCATTCCTGAGCAGCAAAAGATCATGTTTTCAATACGGAGCAGGGAAATAAAATAGCACAATAATAAGAAGAATAATAAAAAGAAGTAAGACAAAAGAAACTCGTAAAACATCGATGTTGTATCAGAAGAATTAGTTTGGAGTGGATTTCTTTGCAAAGTTTTCCAGTAGGCATCAACACTCATTAATGGAAAAAATAATGTCTGGTTTGATTGGAAAGTGTTCCTTGGTAGGAGAAGGAATTCTTCGCTTGCCTGGGGCTGGCTGCACTGCTGGTAGGTAATGTTTATAGTGGAAAGCCTTCCCCAGGCAGCCCCCGGGGAGAGCCTGTGTTTGCTTTCCAAAGGAAAGGTTTTCAGGTGCAGCACAGAAGTCGGAAAGTGAGGCCATTCTGCAAATAGATTTTTAATCTGATTTAAGACCCCAGTGAGCCGGGGAGGGTGGGTGCTGCTGTGCTCGCACCCCAAATCCAACTTTCCAGAAGGGTTTGGGGCTGGATCTGAGGGTCGATCCAGCATCCATGACCTGGAGTTCCGTGAGTACAAGCGGGTGGGGATGCTGCCCACCAACCCCATGGATCCCAAAGCAGAGGCCAGCCCTTGTGAGGGCTATTTGCTTTGTGCTGGGGTTATTTAGGAGTCTCCTGAGTGCCTTTCCAAGCACTGAGGGAGGGCATCACCGAAGGCTGGAAGGGCACCATTCCTGGTTTTCCCAGCAAACAGGTCCCCAGCTCACGGCACTGCCTTTATGGGGGTGAGGCGCCGTGGGTTTGCAGGGATTCATGGAATACGGCAGGACAGGTGGGATGATGGGGTTCATGGAGCACGAGAGGAAGGTGGGAAGAAGGGATTTGTGGAGCACAGCGGGACAGGTGGGATGCAGGGATCTCATGGAGCACGGGAGGAAGTTGGGATGCCGGGCTGAGCTCTGGCAGTGCCCTGCCCAGAAGATGCCTGCAAAAAGCTGCTCGGGGAGGGAGCAGGGATGTTTTGGGCTGTGTTTGTGAGCACCAGGAGCAAGGGAGGATGATCCCAACTTGTGAGGAGGGTGAGTGGAGCTGCTGGTTGTGCCTCTCCTCTCTTCCTACCCTACCAATATTTATTTTCCAGCTTTTTATGGCCCTGCCATGACCACCAAAAGCAGGGCTTGATCTCCCAGGGCGTGAGGTATTTTCATGGATTGGGACTTGATCCTACAAGGGACAGTGGGGTTCTGAGGCTGGACTGTGTGCATGGATCTCAACATGCCCCGTTCTCAGCTGCCACAGGGAATTTGGGATAATCCCATACAAGCATGGCCACAGCTCCCAAGCATCACGCTGGAGCCGTGCTGGGAAAAAGCTGCGGACACGTGGTGTGATCCTGGTGCAGCCGAGCGGCCGCTGCTCCTGGCGCTCTGGGATGTGCCTCTCCAGGCTGCAGCAGAGCAGCCCCGCGCTTCTCTGGATTAAATAGCTAATATTAAGTAAATAAATTAAATAAAAACCTGCCTTGCTTCAGCAAACGAGACCGAAGGAGTGTTTGCAAGATCGAGGCAGGATTTCTCCCTGAGGGAATCCCTGCTGTGTATAACCTCTAAATGTGCAAAGCCTTTTAGTATCAGGCAGGCTTCGTTAAGGGAAATTTATGGTGGGACTTGGCTGTGGGGTAATTACGGAGTCTCTGAGCTCAGCTCCAGTGAGCATCGCTCCGGAGCTATGGTGTGTGTGTGGACCCTTCGCTGCTGCAGTGCTTGGTGCCAGGGCTGACTCCGGTGGTGACAATCGTGCAAATATCTGCCCTGGGGCAGACCAAAGGCACAGCCCCGGCTGAAACGTGATCTGGCCATCCTTGGAGGAAAGAGGAGTTTGGGGAGGTTTGTGGGGGAAGCAGCGCGAAGGTGCCGCTGGCAAAGCTGGCTGGGCTGGATCCATCCTTGCTGCTACTGTGGCAGGGTGGGAGAGAGGTTAGGAAGTAAAAACTGCCACATAAAGAAAAGTTTTGGTGGAATTTTAATGGCCTGTTTGAATGGGACACTCACTGTGATGCTGTTCCACTGCCAGTACCAGGCTCCCAGATTTTTTCGTTAGAGGGTAATAATGAATGTGGATTGTGATTTGGGGTCAGTGCTTGTTCTCCACAGGAAGCCTGTGGTCCAGTTGTCCCCTTTTCAGGATTTGGCCCGAAAATCACCCTCTGACCTCCCTGTGCTGAGGAGATGGTTTGGATTTCTGTCCTGCCACCCCTCCTTCTGCTTGTGTGGGAAGCAGGGAAAGATTGGGTGCCCTGACAGTGCAGGTGATATCCTTTCAGTGCATCCAGGCTGCTCTCTGCTGGGAGAGCTGCCAGGGTCGCCAATTTTTGGAGCAAACCGGAGGAAAACCAGACGCCGTTGTGCTTTTTGCCTTCCTCCTGGCTACCTCCTGCTACAGAGGAGATCATCCCTTCTCCTTTCAGAAACATTCCTCTCCCAAATTGCACCCAGCATCCAACCACCTCTCCTGCAGCCAGTAATTAAGCTGATACATTTTCCCCCCCGCTTCCTTTTAAAAGGGGTAATTCCTTAATGCTTGTGCAGCACCCACCGAGAGCGACCCGGTGCGGGCAACCTTTTCCGTGCTGCCTTCGCGGCGCCAGCCGGGATTGTCCCTGCTCCTTCTGCTGCCTGGGCTTTGTTCCCTCACCCCTCGTGTGGCAGGCGCGGCGGGCGGATGTCCCCCGGAGCACTCCCCCTGCGGTGACAAGTTCATAATCAAAAGCAAAGGAGCGGAGTAGATAAGGGGCGGGAGGTGCGGGGAGCGGGGCTTTGGGGATGAGACGCTTGGAGCGGAGCACGGTTCCACAGTAATTGGATACGCTCGGGCCGGAGTTTTGTGCAGGAATGTACATCTGTTTCTGAACTGTTACCAGCTGATGTGCCCGCTCTTCCTTTCTGCTTCTCCCCTTTCAAAACCCCCGGAGCAGCGGGACCAGCGGGGCAGAGGCTGACCCGGGGCAGCGATTCCCACTGAGGGATGATCCCGGCAAAAAATGCAGCAAGGTGTGCTTTGGATCTCCCCGTGAGGAGCGAGGTGGTGGCAGCTCTCTCCTTGTTCTGGTCCACCTGGATCCCTGGAAATAGGGATCCTTCTAGGCAAGACTTTGCAGGAGGCTGACAGAAAAAAAGACAAAGGGAAGACTTTGAGATTTTCCCAGTGGATGTCTCTTTCTCCCAGGAAAAGTCCATAGGCCCTTTGTCCATCTCCTTCATGAAGGTGGCAGCTCTGTCCAAGCTTTGACCAAGCAAGGTGTGAATTTCAAGGGTCATCCCGGAGAAGAGAAGGCTCCAGGGAGACGTCAGAGCCCCTTCCAGTGCCTAAAGGGGCTTCAGGAGAGCTGGAGAGGGACTGGGGACAAGGGATAGAGGGACAGGACACGGGGGAATGGCTTGCCACTGCCATGGGAAGGGTTGGATGGGATATTGGGAAGAAATCCTTCCCTGTGAGGGTGGTGAGGCCCAGAGAAGCCATGGCTGCCCCAGTGGAGCACATCTTGGAGAGGAGAAGTGATTCTGAGCCCCTTTAACTCCTGTAGGTCATGGGCAGGTGTTTAAAATTATGGATATATTAAAATCAAGCCTGAATTTCTCCCCCTCTGGAATAAGAAGGGAGATCTTTGGTGTCTTGGTCAGGTTTTGGGTTGGGATCTCAAGCATGAAGCTCTTGGGGACCCATTCACATCTGCACCACTGTCAGTAGGACAAGGAGAATTTAGGCCAGAGTCAGTTCTGCCTCAAACATGGATGTTTCAGATCTGATCACGGATCTCTGGCAAGACGAGAAATATCCAGGTTAATTTCCCGTGTCAGCAGCGCTGGAATGGCAGCGGTGTGGCCGTGCTGGATTCTATTTTTAATGACAGCACACTGCAGACAGAACGGGTGTTCTGGGGAGTAAAAAGTCGTGGCTATCACGATTCCAAAAATAACATTTCTATTTTAGATAATTTGCCCGAGGCCGCCACTAATTGCAGATCGGAGTGGAATGTCTCCCTGGGAATCCACGGGCAAGAAATGTTTCCTCTTTTTTTCCCTATGTTTTGGAAGGTGGAATATTAATTGTGGCTGCAGCAGTAGCAACCGTAGCTTAAAAACCTGGGCTAGGAAAAATGAAAATACTGTTTCATGAACTGGAAAATCAAAGCATGGGAAATATTTTATTCTCCTCACCTTTTCCTCCTCCATTTCTGGCCTCGTTAAATTGGGAAAGAAGTGCTTCCCACTAATATAAAGGTGAATCCCAAGCCAGCCTGGGTGTTCTGACAGCATTCAGGCATGGCTGGAAGGGTCAGACTTCTCTTAAATTTTTGGGGATTGCAACACCAACTTCAGGGGATTGTTGCAACCTTTCACTAGACCAGGTTGCTCCAAGCCTGTTGTTTGTATTCCTGCATTGCAGTATTTTTAAGGATTAACCAGAATCCTAGAGGTGAACCAGCCTTGTAGTTAAGAGCACTGTGAGGTGAAAAGATAGAAACAAAGTATTGGGGGAAAAACAAACAAACAAACAAACAAAAAAGCAAAGCCCTGGAGTAATTATACTGCTGTTGCAAGAAATGGTTTTCCTCGTAGGTCCAGGGAAGAACCTCTCTAAAAGCAGTGTTTTAATTGCTGGGGATGGGATGGAACCGTTGGAAATGAACCATCAAGGAGCAGCATTTGGCAGGTCAGATGCTGGGCAGAGCGTGGCCAAAACAATGAACCTAACACAGTAACTCTGCCTGCAGAGGGAAAACTGCTCCTAGGAGCTGGGAGGGTCTGCTGAAGCCCACTGGGATTTTGGGAATTGTCACGATTTGGAAAAGTCACAGGGCAGAAAAGGAAAAATTTGTTAATTTGCTAAATTTCTCAAGTGAGAAAAACTGAATTTTCCAGGAGAAGACGACGGGGCCAGTTAAAATCAGTCATTTGTGGGTTCTTTGGCCCATTCTGAACTTCATCTTGGCTTTTAGATACCTGAGCTCCTCTCAGTTTGCAGCTGGAGCTCTCCTTTGCCTGGACAACAACAGGCAACCTCTGTCCTCATTTCTTATCCCACAGCCCTGCAATTCCCCTGTAATTTCTTCTCTCCCACTGATGAAAATTCCTGCCTGTGGAGTGTTCCCATTTCCCAGCAGCTTGGCTGTGGGATCATAGAGATGGGACCTTGGTTCTTTGAACCAGAAAGGAAGAGCTCTGCTGGTTTGGCACTTGGGCTCGTCCTCCCTGAATATTCATCTGCTTAAACCAGGGAGCTCCACCTTCTGCCTCGAGGTTTGGATCCTTTGGGCATTGCTTTCCTGGATTTAAGTGGCCTGGAAGAGGGGAAGGGGTTCCTCCTTGCAGAGCCCCCTTGGTGACTGGCGAGCTGTCTCCAAGGAGATGAAGAAAAACCTGACAGTTACTGAGGGGAAAAAATGTTTCTTTTCTAAATAAAACAACATTTTGTGAAATGTGCCAGCATTTCTAGGAAAATATAATTTACTTTGAAAAACCAGGCACCCCGAGTCCTTCACCTCCATGTGTTGCAGTTTAGGTTTCTGCTGCAGCAGTGGGCTGGTGCCTTCTGATCAAATTTCTTGGCTTCCAGCTGATTTGGTTTCACTTTGGTGTTTAATTTGATGCTGAAAGGTTGAAATCTTCCATTTAAGGAAGAAAAAAATAATAATTACTGAGTAGCTACACTCACAACATCAGAAGGGAAAGCCAAAGCTGCTCAGCTGAGAGAGGAAATTATTTTTCTTAGGCTGATTAAAACTTCTGCTTTTTTCTTTGTCTTTACCAACACCTGTTTAACTCAGGCACCTGAATAAACTTTGAGGAGAAAAGATAGTTTTGTTAAAGACTCAACTGGACCCCCAAAAACTTGAGTTCCACTTCTGGGATCCTCAACAAATCTGGGGGAAATCAGGCTTGACATTCCTAGCAAGATCTGAGGGGGAAAAAGCAGGAAAGGCCCATTATTTTTTTCAAAAACAATTAGGTGGAAAAGCCCCAAGCCAAACAAACAAGTCCTCAAAACTTGAGGCTGGTTGAATTTAAAAGAAGCAGCCATAAAAAAAAATTAATAAAACAAGTGTAATTTGGCTTGGGCTGTTGTTCCAGAAATACTGAGTGGACTGGCTACTTTCTGAGGAGCAGCAACCCCGTTTGTTGGGGCATTGTGAGCACAAAGCCTCCAGGATGAAGCTGTGGCTGTAGGCACGCGACCCACGGACACCAAACCGCCGTGGAGGAACGTGTGCGCAGTAGCCCGAACGCTGGAAATGAAACGATCAGGGAAACAGCTGCACCCCTCAGAGGCACAGGAAGAGCATTTCTGCAAAACATCTGTGGATTTGCATGTGGAGGGTCAGGGAAGATGTTTGGATGAGGCAGCAGGTATGAACCTCCCAGGCCTTGCTGCACGCAGGGTCCAGGGCATCCTTTACCCTTCCCATTGCATCCCTGGTGTGCTTGGATGGGCAAGGGGATCTTGTTCATTATTGTCATTGAATACCAGAATGGTTTTGGTTGGAAGGATCTTGGAGGTCCCACTCATTCCATTCTCCCAGATAACAATTCTCCCATCCAACCTGGCCTTGGACACTTCAGGGATCCAGGGGCAGCCACAGCTTCTCTGGGCACCCTGTGTCAGGGCCTCATCACCCTCACAGGGAACAATTTCTTCCCAATATCCCATCTATCCCTTGCCTGTGTCAGTGGGAAGCCATTCTCCCTGTCTAATCACTCCAGACCCTTGTCCAGATTTCCTCTCCAGATTCCTTACTGGCTTTCTTCAGGTATCCTGAGCCTCAATGGGATTGGCTGGTTAGAGGCAGTGCTCCAGCAGAATTCCTGGGCTCTAATTCCTGTCCCAGCTGCCCACTCCCAGGAGAGGTGCCCTTGAGAAACATTAATTTGACTGAAGCTGAAAGGTGCATTCCAGGGCTGAATGCATCCTTATGGTGGGACAGATTTTGGTCTCAGTGGGAGAGAACAACATCCTGTATGGTCAACTTCAAGTATATAAATTATTGCATGGAGTTAAGGGCATGATGCACAAGCTCAAACCTTCTCCAGGAGGTGACCTGGGCAGCAGCTACAGCCTGTGGAAATGGCCTAACTTCCATGTTATCCAGTCCTGGAATTAAATAACGCTCCTCAATAGCTCTCTCCACCAGGAGGATGAGCAGCACGACCTGTGGTGGATTGCAAAGGATTGCATTTTTGTATATTTTCCCTCTAAACGTCTTTTAAGCAGCTCCTGGAGGAAGAGAGCTGTAAAACATACCTGTCCTCAGCCTGAACCTCCCCCAGCTTTTTCATTATCAGTTGAGCTTTGCAATTTGTTTTTTCTTTCTGGCATCAATACGGCGGTGAGGTTTCATTTCCTCCTTCTTGGCGCTTTTGGCAAATCTCAAGTTTGCTGTCGGTTCCACTCTAGGCCTCGTCAGGTGACTCGGAGTCTGATCCACGACTTGCACAGTCAGCAGAAAACTTTATGTTGCTCTCAGCAGGCTTTGCAGCGACCTTTAATAATTCCCTCCACCCAAGGGGGCTGGAGCAGGGATCCAGTAGGCATTTGTCGTGTCTCGCTCTCCTCAAGGGCCAATAATTTCGTGCAATATTTTCGTAGGCCTTTGATCCATCACTGTTGCTTGATGGTGCTTTGAAGCCTTAATAGCGCCCCATATCCCGCACTTATTAAATTCAAATTCTCTAGTCGCATTTCCCTGGAAGATACATAAAAATAACACATGGAGGAAATAGAGCTGGAAGATGCTTTGTGTGAGCTGGCTTACATCTCCTGTGTGGGGAAGACACCGAGAGCACTGCCTTTGCACTCATGACAGAGCCATCTGCACAATTTTGATGGAGTGGGGAATATCTGAAAAAGCAATAATAGGGTCAGGGAGCTGCGGGCCGGCTTCCAAGCCTGATTTTCAGGATGCTGCTGGGCAGCCTTTCATTTAGAGGGAATTAGTGTTGGAGGCACCTCACTGCACAGGATGCCCTGGGCTCTGGAAATGGATGTGTCTGGTGGGCTCTAATGCAGCAACTCCAACCAGTTCTGGAGTTCTTCGTGGCAGATATTTCAGGGTTGGGATAAAGGTGCCACTGGAGGGTCTGGAATCAAGCTGGACTTGATGATCTTGAGGCCTTTTCCAACCTAAATGATTCTGTCTCATTGGAGAGGGCAGGTAAAGCAGAGGGATCAGTCATTCGCTTGAGGATGGTACAAATGAAGTGGGAGACGCAACAGATTTTGGGTGGAAACTCAGGTCCAAGCAGGAGGACAGATAATCCATTAACTACTACTGGAAGGACTGAGGGGAAAAAACAGGAGTTTCTCAGGGATCCACAATTTACAAAATTCCTTTACCGTCCTGCTCAAGAGTGACATCTTGGGAACAGCACAAGTCCACAGTGCATCAGGGAAATACTTGTCCCTCTTGATTTTTTGGGGTCTCACCAGAAGGCAGGTGGGACATTTCTACCAAATTCCAGTAAAATCATATGATTTCATTGCAAATTCCTTTGTGAGGACCAAGCGACTTGCAGGCATGTGAGCAGCCTGTTCCTCAGAGCTCACCTCCATGAGACCATGTTTTCCCTGGAAAACTCTTCTCCCTGCTTAAGCAGGGAAATCACCGTGAGGAGAATACAGAGAGAGCTTGGCTGCAGCAAAAATAAAAAGGATGATGAGCAACTTTGGACAGGGTGTGATGCTTCCATCGACTCCGGTGTATCCCAGACTGGCATCTCCTTGGGAGATGTGAGATTTGGGTGGCTAAGGAAGATCCATGGTCTCCAGTTCGTCACCACACAGGCACAGACAGCACTTCCCAAACCTTTGGCATGGCTGGTGGGACAAATACCTTCTGGCTTACGAGGCAAAGCCCAAATTAACAGCCAGAAACGTCAGCGTCTCACAGCATGTTGTGCAACCAGAGCTCTGATATTTTGTAATTAGTGTTGCTCCCTGTTATTTTTTTTTCATTTTTTAAAGACGATTCTAATTTTTTCGCTGGGAGTACACACTGAAAAACTGATTCAGAAAGCAAAATAATAATAATAATAATAATAATAATAATAAAAAAATATTGGTTGCAAATAGACACCTTGTTTTCAAAGAAATTGAGAACTTCCTAAAGGAAGTTTTCACAAGCGTGGAAATTTCTCTTTGGTGGAAAGCAGAAGCTTGATGCGGCAGGGTTGCTGCAAGTGTTACAGAAGATCAATCTTCAGCCTGACCTTGCTGACAGGAGCATTTTGAAAGCCCCAAAATGTGACTGCTCTACTTTGTGCAAAAACACTTCTGGGGCTGAGGATTGAGGGAGGTTTGGTGGTGCCTTGGCAAGCATAGAAATATCATGTGCAGTTGAGGATGTGTGGGACACTGGAAGAGATGGCTTTTTTGTGCTGTCTTGTGGTGACATGAGCCTGCTGGTGGAAAAATGGGCTTTTAAATGGCAATTTTGGGTCAGTCAACCAGATGTGCTCAGTGTGTGGGTGCTGAACCCTGACATCCCCAGACCCATGGCACATCTCAGTGTTGGCACCTGTGCAACAGGCTGTAAATGTGGAGAATTGAGGTGGGATGGGGTTTTCTCAATCCCAGCGTGTGCTCCCAGCATTGTTCCTCATTCCATTCTCAGGAGCGTTGCTCCCCGTGGGGAGAGGGGGAACACCAGCTCCTGGTGAGCGCAGCAGGAGCACAGCGAGGCCAGCGCAGAGCGATTTGCAAGCAAACATCTGCTGGGCACGGAGCACAGATAAATCCCAAAATTGGAGCGGAGCAGACATGTGATGAAATCTTTGCAGGCGGAGGGGAGGGGGAGGGGGCCAGCGGTCCAACGTGTCCTAATATTTTCATTCTAAAGCACAGCGTATCAGTAACACGCACACGTGAAGCTATGGAAATGCCGAGCCCGTCGTCGTGCCATATGTTTTAAATATCATCAAGTAGGCCGGGTTTGGGGTATATTTGATATTCTGGCTGTTGTCACTAGGACTGGACCAACCGATCCATATGGAATATGAATTGGCCTTGAGCTTGGTCTAATCGCTGACCCAAGGAGAGTTTTGCAAAAAGCATTTCTAACCTGAGGAACGATAGGCTCGGTCTTGTGCCGGGGGAGGAGGGTGGGCGGACTCTTGACCTAGATACAAATCTCTGGGGTTAAAAATCAAGAGACTGTTGGATAGCAAGGACCAAAACATGTCACTGATAAGGGTTGTTCTCCCTCTCCCTCTCTCTCTCTCTCTCTCTCTCTCTCTCTCTTGTTTCCTTTTTTAAAAATGTTTTTGCTGGAAAACGTGCCTCGCACAAAAATCGTGATCGCCGTTTCTTGCAAGTTGCAGTTTTCAGTATTTTCCCTTCAGTGTTTCTTGCCACAAGGAAGCAATGAAATGCAGATATGTCTACATTTTCAATTTGGAAATTAATGTCAAACTCACAGATTCTTTCAGATCCCTCCCCATTTTTTTAAAGGGAACAATTAAATATGGAAGAAATCTTACTTCTTGTATTTTTATGTCTTCTTAAAAAGAGGGGAACCACATCCAAATCTTCATGTCGAAATATTCACATAAAACTCACCCAGGTTTAGGAGAAAAACAGAGAAATATTTCTGAGGACAAATTCTTTCATTCCTTTACTTTGTTCCCTTCTGCTTTTCCTTTGAGAAGATCTCCCTGTCAGCAGATAGGGGATAAAGCAGAGAAAACTGCAGAGTGGAAAAAATGAATATATTTTAATTGTATTATCAAGCAATTCCTGGTTCTCTCACTTTTTTTTCTTTTCAAGGAAAGGAAGGATGAATGATCTTGGGAGGGGGTTAGTGCATGACAGATCCTTTTCCCTCTTACCCCCACTCTTGGCAAGGAAATGGAGTTCATGGCTAGTTGCAGAGGAAAGCACCATTCTAGGGGAATTTCTGGGGTGGGAAAATTCGGCTCCCTTGGCTGGGCAGCCCTGGTGTCTCTTTGCAAGACGTGGGCTGGGACCCGAACATCTCTCAGGGCTCCTTCCTGTTCCCACGTCCGTGCCAGGAATCAGACTCGGCGGGAGGATTTCGGATAACGTGGTGTCCTGGGAAGATGGGAGCTGGGGGAATGGAGCTCCTTCTCGCAGAGCCAGCCTGGATCTGCAGCTCCAACATGCCTAGGCTGATTTTGCTGCTGCAGTTGGCAGATTTGTGTGCAAGGAACTCGCAAGATGCTGTTTTTACAGACACTTTGCTGGCTGCAAAGCCACTTGGAGAGTTTGGGTTCACCCTGCGGATCCTGGATGTTAAACACGTTGTTTTCCCCCGCGGGAAGTCTGTTTGCTCTCAGGTTTGCTTTGCTTTGGTGCCATTGGGCCAGGCAGAATTCACTCATGGGTGCAGTCTAACACAGATTTGCTGTTTCCCTGAGCCTTTCCTTCTTTTCCTACCAGCTTCTGCTCAGGGAAATTAGTGCAAGGGAGGGGATGGAGTGGATTTGTGTGACTGTAGCTCAGCCTGCAAAAATTGCATTGCCAGTGATGCAGAGCCAAAAGGGAGAAAAAAATCACCCCTCACCCTGATTTTTAACCTCTGTATTGATCAGTTCTGGTCTTTTGCTGCCAGCTCTCTTTGCTGCCACAGCTTGCATTTCATGTCACGGGTTTTTTGTCCAGTTGAGGGAATCTGGAATACACCAAACCGTCCTGATCCGGTGAAAATTCTGGCTTGGCCTCCTGGGAGCCATTAGAGCTCTTCACTGGTTTAATCAAGAAGTTTAATGCCAGAAGGGACCATTTGATCTCTTGGACCTGGAGCACTTTGAGGAGACAACTGTGTAGAACTCACTGAGGCGTTTGCCTAAAATCCCTACCTCTTCTTTTTCACCTTTACCTCCTTTCTTCTCTTTTCCACCTTTACCTCCTTTCTTCTCTTTTCCCCTGTGTTATTTTTCCTTTCTATCCTTTGAACAAGGTCCCTAGCAAAGAACAGCATCCCTGCCACAACGGGCACGTCTCACCCAGCTCCATCTCGAGCCACTCAGTCCGTGACAGCCTTTCAGTCCACTTATCCAATCTGACAAGAGCAATCCTGGCTCTTTCCCTGCCGTGACTCACAAGGACAAGTTATTAAGATATTAAGTCCCAGGATGGGGGCCAAGAGGGTTCAAACACCGCCTGCACCACTGTTGCAGTCTCCGTCCTTCTCCGGGGCATGTTTACAGATCAGCTGGAAATTTCCTAAATAAGTTGATTCTATCCATCAACAAATCCCCTTTGGATAATGCACATTTCATGGCAGTTTCCAGTGTTCTGCCTACAGGAGGATATAAAAACTCCTTTTGTTATAATATAGCCTCCTTGGCAGCTTGTAACTCAGTGGGAAAGGCTCTGGATTCCTGGAGGAGCGCACTGTGTCAGCGATTTTGGGGATTTCAGGGAGAGGGAGGCCTCACTGGGGAAAAAAGGAAAGCCCGAGCAAAACTGTGCTCTCTTTTTTGAGTAAAAAATTAGGTTGAAGATAAAAAAAGTGTGAGTAAGGGGTGTGAAAAGACATTGTTATCTCGACAAATCCGGTGGGATTTTTCAGGAAGTGGGAGCACTGGCTGTGTGTCAGTCACATTTCATTCCAGGAGGAACATTCGAGGCAGCAAAGACTTCCATGCACACTTTTCTCAGGGATTTTGTCACCTTAGCAAGGTGGTGGCAGCAGTTCCTCCATCCCTGAGTGAGTGCATCCCAACAGGAGATGCCAAGGAGCATCCAGGACTTGGGGTGTGAGGACACTTTGGAGACTTCTATGGTCTCCTCCTCTCTGCCACTTGCTTAAAGGTGTCCCTAGCCAGGATTGATTCCATCCAGGAGTTTCCCATTTTTCTTTTTCCTCAAGAACATTTGCATTTCCAATGCAGGGGTTTTTTTTTCTGAATGCAGCTGGTCCAACCCAATGGAACATTCAAATAGGGATCAATTTCCTGATGAAGTCAATTCCCCTCATCCAATTAATTTTTTTGCACTATCGAAAGTGTTTTTCTGGAAGGGGTCTCTTTTCCTTTGAAATTTGAGTTCATCTGGAAAAATACCTCCAGTGTGGGTAGATGAGGTAAAAAATTTTAAAATTTAAAACCTTTCCTTGCAAATTTTTTGTTTCCACTGGAAATCTAACCCTCACAAAGTATGGGCTTGGGGAAGAAAATTTTGGCCGGGGGCACTTTTGTGACTTTCTCTTTTTCTATTTTTCATTCTCCCTTTCTCTTTCTTCTTCTTCTTTTTTTTTAAATTTTTCTCCTTTTTCTTTTCCTTTTCCTTTTCTCCTTCCCTTTCCCTTTCTCTTTCTTCTTTCTCCTGCTCTTTTTTTTTTTTGAATTTAAATCCACGCAGAGCCCTTTTCTTTGCCTTATTCTCTCTGCCCACATCCATAAAAAACCCAGAGAGTTCATGTAGCCATCCATAAATTGTATTGCATCCTTTTCCTACTGATTTTTCAAATGAATGGCTTAAATTTTAGTACCTCAAGGGAAGAAAAGGAATTAAAATACAATGATGCAATGATTTCTTCATCTTCCTTCTTTTGCCCTTTGCCGATCTGGACACAAAAATCTTCTCAGACCAATACTGGAGTTGTTGTGAGTGTCCACCAAAGAAAATATTGTCAAAGGAGGAAAACTTCCATAAAAATTGAATCTGGCAATTTAAAAAAAAAAATAATGTCTTTTGTGTTTTTTCTGGAACCTGTGGCTTGTGGGACAGGCAAACCTTGGATGCTCTCAAATGTGTAGTAGCCCTTCCCTGTGTTGATTTTAAGTGTGGAAAAGGGGCAGGTGATCCCTGCTCTGAATGTCAAGTTGTCAAGGAACTTGAAATGGCATTGAAGGGTGGGAGAAAATCCTAGGAGATTAATTTAGGATGGGCCTTCCCAGCCCCCTGCTCAGAGAAGCACTGCAAAAACCTGAACTCCTTGGGAAAGTGCTCTTACAAGTGCTTGTTGTTTTTCAGCTGCCATATTAAAAATGAAAGAGAAAGATCCTCCAAAATATTTCTGTTCCATAAAGGGCCTTCTGTCAACAGCCAGAAAAAGATAATTCAAAGGAATACTTCGGGCAGCTGCTTTTAATTAGCTCACATGACCGGCTGGTGGAAGAATTAAATTAGAGTTGGTTGATTTTCTTAAGGACCAGCAAAGGTGAGAGGCAGAGCACGGCCTGGCCCAGGTGCTGGAAGCCTCCCTCGGACTCCCAGCCTCTCCCAACTGGTCCCACTGGTAATTTGCCATCTCCATTGGTCAGCCCCATACCTGGAGCTGGGTTTGTTCTACACCAATTCACTCCCAGCCCCGGTGCACTGGGCTGCCTGGCAGAGGGGCTTTATAGCCCCACCGTGAGCGCTTTTTTGGGGAGATAATTGCCCAAGTTCAAAGCCCCCTGAGCCAATCGTGCTCTGCCATTCATGCGAGCTGTTTCATAACACTGTTTTGAACCCCGTTGGTGGCATAATTAAGATTTAATTAAATACAGGAATAGAAACATGTTGTTCATTTGACCATCTGCGAGTCAATGACTGCGGTGGTTTTCAGAGTTTCTACGCTACATGCTGTTAGTGAGTGTTTCATATTATTTTCCATCTCCCCAACCATACTTGCACGTTTTCAGAGCCACCGAAGAGCCAGAGCAGATATTATGATGTTGTTATAGTCTTGTGTGGGTGATCATCTCTTTCTGCTGCTCTTTGCTATTGATCCTATCCCTCAAATCAGGCCTCAAGTGTAGCTGGAGCTGCTGAGACCATGGGGAATGAGGATGCCAAAGGAAAGATGGCTCAATCTAAAGATAAAAAGGAGGGGAATTTTGTTGATTTGTTTCATTGGTGAAATGTTCAAACAATAATAATAGTAATAGTAATAATAGTAATAATAGTAATAATAGTAATAATAGTAATAGTAGTAGTAGTAGTAATAATAATAATAATAATAATAATAATAATAATAATAATAATTTTTTCTAAGTGTCTTCTACAGCACCTGGCACAAAAGCAGCCTAGGACGGACCTGACAATAATCAAACACCCAAAATTCAGGCACAATCAAGGCCACAGAGTGGCTCCTCCGCTGACCAAAGCCCAGAGAATGTTGAGCTGATGTGCCCAAATTGTGCATTTTTTAGTTTGACAAAAACTCTTTGTGAACTGGTGTTGAATGTGAGTTACATCTAAATGAAAAGGGTGGAGTTTCTCCCAATGAAAACTGGTTTATTTCTGAAACTTTGGATGGGAAATATTTTGATTTCAACAGGATATTATGAGGCTAAATTTGGTTAAATGTTGTGTTTTTAAATAGTGTAAAATCCACCCTGAGCCAAAACTGAAACATTTTGTCTCAGATACAATGTAATGTTGTGTTTGATTGGAACATTTCTTTCCCTACTGTTTGCTGGCCTAAGGGATGAAAGAAAAAGAAGTTTAAGTCAAACAATATTGATGTCTTCTTGGATTTTTCTTGGGAAGGAAGAAAGAGGTGGGGTCAATCACTCAGCCCCAAAATAAATCCTTTACAAAGCTCATGCTGAAGTACCTAGGAAAGCATAGAAGAATTTTGCCTTTGCTCCTTTTGATTCCCTGTTTTACTTTGCCAAATTAATCCACATTTTTTCATCATAATACTGCTTTAAAAATCAGAATTTTTAATACAATTAATTCCTTTTTCTGTATTTTATTTATTTTGTTTTCACTTGCTTTTTTGGGTTTCTGCTTTGGGGCACAGATGAGGGTGACCAGTCAGGTTAGCAACAGTAATAGAAGACTTCAAAAAATTTGAAAAAAATTTGAAAAAAATGTTTTAGAAAATGAACATTTTCTGGGATTGGGACGGAAATAAGTGAGAAAAACACTGATGGTTTGTTTCAGACTCAACAGGAGTGTATCCATGTTCTTTTGCTGTGATGGTCTTAACAGAGAAGTTTGGGTTGAAGTTTTATGGTGATGTTCTTGCTAACGACGCTCCGTGAGCACGTAAAGCACACGACTGTGACATCTCCTCTGCCTCTTAATTTATCTCAGTCCCACCAACTCACAGAGCTCCAGGAATTATTGTTAGTTGCCATCTTCCTCCACTTTATTCCAGTCTCTTCCTAAATGGGAGGTGGAGAGGGATCCTGGCTTTCCAAAGAAACATTTTGGTCCCCACCAGAGTCGACAACCGCGCAGTGATCCCAACTTCCAAACCAATCCTTCTCCTGCTGCAGCACATCCCAGCCATGCCTGGCTCTGCTGCTGTTCTTTGTGCCTTTATCATCATCCAGGACACATCATGGACGGCTCGTGGCTTCCAGGGCATCAGAGGGTTTCGGGAAAACATGACAGGGTGTTCCAGGGAGCTGCGGGAAGGGACTGAGAGAAGGCTCTAATGCAGCAAGGAATTTGTTTCATTCTTATGGATAATCTCATCCCAGTTTTAATGGTGTTTGGAAGTCCCTGCTGGGCTCGGTCCCACTCTGTGGCAAGCCCTGAGATTTGGCAGGTGTTGGGCCAGCAGGAGTTTCAAAATGTTTTGCAATCTGTCTCTGCTCCTGTTGAAATCACTGCCTTGGAAAAATCCCACTTTTGTTTCAACTGGTTGCCCTAAAAATGAGCAGAAAGGGCTCATTTTGCCCCCGTTGAGTCGTCCTGGCCGATGGGACGATGATGGGACTTTGCTCATCTCCAACCTTCATTTCCAGCAGCCGGGAATTTGGCTCGGCACCAGCCCCATGCTGAGATGGGGATGGACACGATGCAAGGGGCTCTGACCTTCCTTCCCAGCCCCAAGGGCCTTCCCTCCGCTCCAAAGCGCCCCAGGAATGAGCAAAACTCTGGGAAATGCAGGAGAAACTCATAAACACCTGAAATCCTTCTCAAAGGGCACAGAGAGAAATTTATCGCTCAGAGCTGTAGTTTATTCCAAGTGCTCAGCTTATGATTTGAATATTATTTGACTTTGGAATAGCTTTTTCTTTAAAAAAAAAAAGCAAACCCACACAGTGCAGGGATATTTCTTGTCCTCAAAGCGGAGCTGAGCTACGTCTGGTTCTTGCCACCCCTTTAACTCATCACTGACACAATGTATTTACAACAAAAAACACACATCCAGTACCTGTGGCTGTGAAACAGAATTCCCTCTGGGAGAATTTGCCTCTGGACAGATGTGGTTCAAGTCACCTTTCTGTCTGACAGAGCAGATAAGCTCCGGGAGTCTGACTTCCATAGGCAAGGAATGATGAGAGGCAGAAACGGGACCTGCGTTATTCAGATTTTCATCCTCTCTCCGTTGCTCTTAGAAATGGCCATTTTTTAAGGTTTCTGTTTTTCACGGCAAAATGAAATTTTCTGTGTAAAAGGGTGTTTGTTTAGGTTTTCTTCCCTGCATTGTGAATCCAAAATTAGGACTGTAAAATCAGAAAACCACTGTTGGTTATAAGCAAAAGTCAGCTCAGTCTTTATGAAACATTTTTAGCATGCTGTAAAATCAGTGTTTGGCTTCTAAAAATACAGATATTGTGGAGGAAAACCTTGCATTAATATTGGGATGGGTACAGCTAATTTCATTTTTTAGAGTCAGGATTATAAATCTAATTAGACTTAAAAGCAGAATTCTAATTAGGCTTAGAGTCCTAATTAGAATTATGATTAGACTTGGGCATAGAGTTTTAAGTATACTTGTACCTAGAATTCTAATTAGACTTAGAATTCTGATTAAACTTGGACTTAGAATTATAACTGTACTTGGACCTAGAACTGGAATTCTAATTAGACTTAAAATTCTGGCTAGGCTTGGACGTATATTTATACTTAGACTTACAATTCTGATTAGACTTGGACTTAAAATTAGACCAGGACTTAGAAGGAACATTCTAACCAACCACTAGAATAGGAAAGCTGATGGACATTTCCTTTGCAAAGGCTGCAATTTTCAAGCATATCTGAAATTGTAACTTCACCTCTGACCTGGTGGAGGGAAGTGTTTGAGCCTGGCTTTATTTAGGGTCCTGCTTAATCCCTCTCTGAGTGTGGAGGGTGTAAAGACCCCATGAGCTCTGGCTCTGAGGTGGTTGGGACCTCGCTGAGGTTTTTCTCTCTCTGCACTGAGGTTCCCTGAGCTCAGGGAGCTGCTTAGAGGGAATAAAATGGTGCATTATCAAATAATTCCTGGGAATTGGGCTCGCCGTGGGTAAAGCACAGTCGTAGCAGTAACGCTTTCCAGGCTTGTATCTCAGCTACCACCTATCCACAGAGCTTCTTCTGAACCTGCTGTGACTGCTGCTTCACTCCAAAAATGCAGGATCTGGGGAGAAATATTCCCTTTCCGATGTTTTCCTCCTGCCTAAGTGGGAATGCCGATGTTTATTTGCAAGTGGGTGAAGAATGCTGTGGTGTTTTCTCTTTTCTTTTATCCCTCAGGTTTTTTGTTTTTTTTTTGGCACAGCTATGATGTGATTTAAGATAAATAAATTTAAAATAAAAATAGCCATGGATGTTGAAAACCCTGCTGGTGTGGTTATCAGAGGGAGCCCTCCGGACTGCACCCCTGCTCTGCTCTGTTGCCGTGATGATCTTTCATTTTCCTCTGAACTCTGGCACTCCACGTTCCAGGAGACTGGCACAAAAAGTGTCTTTATTCCAAGGGAAGGCTGGTGGGTCGGATATCTCACATCCTGGATCAATAAAGATGCCAGAAGGGCTGGCTCCCCCTTTCCCGGGATTGCTGCGGGGTCTGGTGTTAGAGGTCTACGGAAGATCCCGAGGGCTGCTTTGCACTGGAGGTAGGAAAGCAGGGAGGGAGTCCTGGCTGCTTGCTGTCTCTGCAAGGAGATGCACGATCTGCTCCCATCCCCACAGGTTTGCAGCCACGTGCCTGTGTTTATCCGGCCTTTCTCCCGCGAGGTGAAACTCGGGCAGCGTGGCGAGCCGCGCGTTAAATCCTCGTGCCTCTATCTCTGCTGATAAGAGCATTTCCTGTGTTTAGGCACGGTTTCAGTGGAGCTTCCCAGGTGGAATAAAGGGTTATTTAGCCCTGTGTGTTATGACAAAGATCATTTTCATAATATCCTGTCCCATGTTCAAGCAGGCAAAAGTCAGGTCCAGATTCAGGTGTTTTCGGGGATCGAAGCATGTCCAGCCACAGTCATCACAACAATGTATGGGCTGAACATTTGGGAACACCGATTCCTGTGCCTGAAACCTGGTTTTACACCTAACATATCGTTTGGGATAAACTGTCAGAGCAGCAGGTGTGTTGCTCCAAGCCTATCTTTCAATTTGATGTGCAGTTGAACATTTTAAAGTGCTCTGATGTCTTGTAGGGAAAGACGCCATGAAAGGGCAAAGTGGTTGCATCAGATATGAAATATGAATAAAGGGGGGTTTTATTTTGTCTCTGTCTTTAGGGAAGCAGGGAAAGGAGAGATCTCAAAGAAGAGTATTTTTGTGTTAAAAATAATTTGCCACACAGAAGTAAAACGATGCTCTGCAGCAGCGGAACAAAACAAAATTCCTCTGTGAGCTTCCCAGTAGAATATATATATTTTTTTAATTTAATGGAGTTAATCTTTGTTTGTTTACCTTCTTGATTATATTAACCAGCAAGGTAGTGATTAAAGGCAGGAGTGTAGCTCATGCTAATTATATTTAAAGCCCCTGAACGTGTTTCTTTTTAGTCAGAGATGATTACAATAAACATACCTGCACTATTTTACAAGCAGGCTCGGCCCTGGCTTGGGGTGCCAGGAAAGGCCAGGATTTAACCCTGCTTGGGGGTGCCTCCATACAAAGTGTTTTGTTTTTTTCCCAAGGGATCTGAGAATTGCGGCATGGAGGGACCGGAGCAAGCGGCTGGGTAGGTTTTGATTGAAAATAAAAATGGATTAAACATGAATTAAATTCACTGCATCCCTCGGCAGGTAAAGCAAAGGCTAAATGTGCTGCTGTGTGAAGGCTCGTGGGCGTGTTGGTCACCATGGAGTGGCTCTGCAGGATCCACTCTGCTGTTAGCCTAAACCAGTACAAACCATTGCCTCTACTGGTTTATACAGGAGCTGGCTGCCTTAATTGTGGAGCACAGAAATATTCTCATAGAGAGTAAATTTCCCCTCAGCATGCCGGATTTGGGTTGATATGTGGGGGTTTCAAACAAAAATAAGACTCACAGACGTTAATTCACCGCGGCAGAGTGGTTTGGGGAGATAACATCTTCTACTCCTGCTGTTTAATTAAACCCAGATTTTTATTTGCTATACCTTTTAATTAAAGAGGAATAAGATATTTGCCCTCCTAAGGCATCTGGTTGATTTTATGAAATGTGGGGTTTGGGTTTTTTTTTGTTGTTTTACTTTCTAGTTTGAGATTGAAATGCACCACACTGCTCTAGCACATTTTTTATTTGAAGGGAGGTTAGGCAGCTTTTCCTCAGCTCTGGAGGCTGGGAGACAGCCACAACCATGAAATTCCCCTCCGGATTCGAGCTGATCTGTTCACAAAGCAAGGAGGAATTAAAAAAAAAAAGCCCTCCCTGCAGCTGTGAACTTGAGCTAGGAATAAGTAGCAAGGTAACAGATATCACAAAGCAAAACAAGTGGGGAAAAAATTCAAGCAAAACACTTCTCTTGCTATTTATTCAGGGTCTTAAATTTATTTAAGCTGTGAGAGTATTTTAAAAAGCACTTATTTTGCATTCATATGGTAGTGAGGAATTAAAACAAATTCCCTGAATGCTTTTTTAATGTGGTTTTTAAACGGCTTTTTACTGCTTGGAAAAGTTCAGTATTTATATTATTATGAATCTGATCTCACTATTTGTGCTAAACACCTTTAGAAGAGAGGCTGCTCGGCTCTTCCATGTTTAATTTTATGAAATCTCTGAAAAGGTAAGGGCAGCACGTTTCAACCTCAAAATAAGATCAGATCTCTTCACATTTCCCTCGAATGTTCCACATTATTTTTTGTAGGACACAATTCTTCCTGCACATTATTTAAGATACCTTGAAAGGCGATAATTTCTGATTATTTTTTTTTTTAAATCAGCAAAACTTCCAAGGCTCTGCCAGCTTCTTCCACTTAATTAATTTTGCAGTTTTATGGGATTGCTGAGCTATTATTGATTTTTAACACTGTGAGTTCACTGGGAAGGTACCAACCACGTATTACTTTCATTTTGCAAAGCGGTTGAGTTCCAGCCCTGGCTCAGAGTCGCGTGCTTTCCTGATGTTTTACCCCAAGGAGAATGGTTTGGCTGTGGAAGAGCAGCACTGGGAATGCTTCACAAAGATGTAAGAGCCGGGAGAAAAATATAATGTGGAAAAAGGAAAATCGAGTTATTGAAAGAGCTTTTTTTTTTCTGGTTTTTGTTTGGCTCGGGGATTTTTCACCCCCTGGAAGCAGATCCATCACTCTGCTGGGGCAGTGTAATATTTCTGAGTCTGAAATTCCTGTCACGATGTGGCAGAAATCCTACCCTGTGGTGTCAGAAGCAGAGTTGAATAGTGTCTGTTGGAAACATACTGATAATATGGAATTACCTTCCTGGAAAAGGTTGATGTAGGAGTGCAGCACGTATTCCAACAGCAGAAAGGAAAGCTGATAAACTGCTCCGTGTAAGGTGTTGATCCATCCCAACACAGGAGTTGATCCTCTGTGCTAATTGCACCCTCAGATCAGCTCTGCCTAATTTAAATAAAAGCCAGGCTTACATTTAACCATGTGCTTTGTCGCTTCCCTGGCCTGATAAAGTGGGATTAAATGCTACAAATCCGCCTGCTGGATGTGCAAAAATCAGTGCAAGGGCTTCTTCCAGCTGGGAAAATCTGCCTGGTCTTGCTGCATCACCCAAAATGTTTGAATACGGCGGTGACCTGGGGTGGGCTGGTGTGCACCTCCTCGGGAGGGGGAAATTATGGAATGGGAGGAAGAAACACAGTACTGGAGGTGTTTCACACAGCACCAGGAGAGAGGCACTCGCCGCAGGGAATCTGTGAGGCAAAAGCCTTGGGAACCACGGGCCCGAATTCCAGGTACCTGAACAACAGGAGAGTTTGATGCTTGTTGAAAAGCAGGTCTAGGATTAACTCCCTGGCTGGGCCCGGTGCTATAACCTCCAATAATGGCTGTTCCAGTTCATATAAATTTATTGTCCCCTGGAGAGCTGTGGGACCACGGGCTGGGGAAATGTCTCCCACACGCTCCGGCAGGGGATCAGGAGCACGCTCCCTTCTGAGCAGCTCCGTGGGCCTTTAGCAAAATGGCCTCTCTGGGATTCCCAGCTGGATCCATGAGCTGGGAAATGGGGTTTTGATAAGCCTTATCTGTGAGCGGGATCTGTCGCTGGGAGGGCAGAGAGAGGGAAACCCGTCGGGCAGTGTGGGGAGGCAGCAAGGAAAGGCCCTCCAGGCTGATGCCACCTCATGACTGATAATAACTCCTGCTCTCCGTATGGGAGGTTTTGTTATTCCCTCTTTTCCTATCCCTCAATTCCAGGAGACAGGGATATGAGTGCACCCCAGATAGCCAAAGCCTGGTATTGCCCTTCCCGTTGCTCCGTTGCCATCTGCGTGCAGCAGTGTCTGATGGGAACGGCCTGGGCTAAAATTTTCCATGCTCGGTGTCTGCCTCAGCCTGATTATTTTTGGAAAGGGATTTTGGAGGAGATGGCTTCACCATCCCCGAGACTGTGATCAGAGAAAGAGGCATCTTGCCGCGGCTCAGGCACTTCCAAGATGAGAGCAGGATGCAGAGGGAATGGTGTGCTGCTTCCTGAGGGTGTTCAGGATCAGTGGATGCTCTGCCTGGAGGCTTTTTGTGCCAGCTCATGTCATCTTGGCTACCTCAGGAAAGTATTTCCCTGATATTTCAGAGCATTCAGGCACTGCAGAGGGGGGCATTGTGGGGTAAATTACATTTCAGGCTCTTTCTCTGTGCAAGGTGTGTAAACAAGACATGGAAAGATGCATAAAAATGGCTTCAGAAGGATGAAACACGAGGATTTGGGGTGAAGAGGCATAAAACATGATCTAAGTGCAAGGATAAATAGCCGTGCATACCCTTTATATGCAGTTTTTGCAACAGATGTTTCTGTTCACTCCATTCCCCAAGGTGATGATCCGCTTTCCCGGGGCTGAGCTGGAGCAGGGATGTTGGCAGGAGTCCTCCTCTGCTTTTGGAAAGGCGAGATTTTAATCCTGGACCACGAGAGGGCACTGCCTGCAGCTGGATCCCCCTCAGCTCCCGCTAACAGGCTTGGAGAGTGAATCCAAAACATTATCTGCTTTTATTCCCGTCCCCCTCTCCCCCTCTCCTGGCAAGGAATTCCTTTTGAGATTGAAATCGCTCTGGCGCTGGAGTTTCCCTGTTCAGATGCACTCGGGCTTCAGCAAACAGACTGGGTGGGAGTCATCTAAAATTAGCCATCGTGGTGGAAATTACACTTTGTTCCCACGAAAGGAGCTGATGTGGCTTGGAAGGCTCTTTGAAGGTCGGAGCTTGCCGGTGACCCCCACAGCAACGTCCTGCATGCCTACACTTGGATTTACTGAGGCGGCACAGTTGGGAGGGCAGAGCTGAGTTGCTGCAAGGGGACTCCCACAAGGAGTTTAGGGTGCTGGACCAGCTCTGAAAGGCCACCCAGTGCCTGTTTGCCTCTTTTCCCACCTGTGGAAAGGGACTGTCCTGCTGCAAGGTGCACCTTTGAACACAGGGATGGCCGGGCCCTCGCAGGGAACAGGTTCATTGCTTCCCTCCCAGCATCTGACCCAGGGGCAAACACCTTCTGCCACAGGACAGCAACCCTCAGGATACTGCAAGCTCCTCCTGCTGATTTCCCAGGCAAGCCAAGGAAATCCTGCCCCAAATGGCCATCACTGGGTTTGAAGCTGAGTGAAAGTTGTGATGAAGTCCCTGGCATCCCACCTAAGGGCACACCATGGTGGTAGCACCCTCCAGGCGAGGGATTTTGGACATGAGAGGTACAGAGAAGCTTCATTCTTCTCTGCAACAGGAAGCAAATGAAGGAAAGAATACCTGAGAGCTTCTTCATTAGCTGCAATTTTCCCAAGTATTCCCATTCCATCCCTTCCCTGGGAGGGTGGGGAGGCCCTGGCACAGGGTGCCCAGAGAAGCTGTGGCTGCCCCTGGATCCCTGGAAGTGTCCAAGGCCAGGCTGGATGGGGTTTGAAGCAGCCTGGGATAGTGGAAGCCCATGGCAGGGAGTGAGATGGGATGGTTTTTAAGGTGCTTTGCAACCCAAACCCCTGCCATGGGCAGGGACACCTTCCACTATCCCAGGTGGCTCAGGAATGAAAATTTGCTGTTGTGGGTCTGTGGCCAAAAAAAAAAAATTAGAAAACCAAATTGTCCTTTCACCCCCAAGCCGTCCTTGAAACTACCAACACCTTCTCAACAGAACAGCTCACAGTGGGGATGTGATTCTTTTTGTTCCCAGGTTGATGGAGAACCACAGAGTATTGTTCCAGAAAGGGTCAGCAGTTTGCTTTTGGAAGAAGGAAGGTGTAACAAATAATTCTCACTTTTCTTGGCAAGGAGAGTGGTGGGCTGGAAACAGGGGCTGTGTTTGGAATGAGCAATTCTCCTGCTGCTCCCGGGCCCCTGAGCTGCTCCTTGGGGGCTGGAATACGAGGGTGCCACTCCCCAGCACCTCCTGGCACCCTTCCATGGGAGGTTTGGCCCTGGCATTTCTAGTGAGAGGGCCCTGCTGCTTTGTGAGACGATGAGGAAAAGCAGAGCTGATCTGTGCTGTGCTGTACAGGGAGCAGGGCTGAGGAAGATCGGGAAGGTGGAGCCTGACCCTCGAGGCAGGCTGGTCACTGGGATTTCCTGTTTGGGAGTGTGCCAATGGACTGAGGAGCCTTGGATAGGCCTTTGTAAAATCATCTCGGAGCCTTGATCTGTGCAAGGGTGTATGGGCTGCTGTACAGTCAGGCTGTGGGTGTACATGACAGGGTTTGTGTAATTTATTCCTGGAATAGAATGTCAGGGTTCAGGGCGCGAGATGAAGAAACAGGAAAATGAGGGTAACTATTGTTCCCTGTCAGAGAATCTCACTGTGCTGCCAGTCAAGCCTGTTGACAGGAGAGCTGTGATCCAGGGAATGAGCCAGAACTGGGAGGAGAGAGGAGGGGTGGGCATGGAACATATCCACAAAATCCACACTCAACTGTTCCCCTGGATTGGCATGGAGTGCAAATGTCCTGCACAGAAATTGTTTCCCCCTCACCTTCCTGCCTTGTAGTCCGCATCCAGGAGCTGAAGTTCAATCAGAAAAAGGCAGGGTTGTTCAGGAACAAATGTGTGTCCAGCCTGGAGTCATTCAAGAATTACTTTCCTGGAAAAGATCCCTGAAGAGCCAATTTGCTTTTGCTCAGTTCAGCAGGAAGGGAGCCATAGCACCAGCTTGGCTTCCCTCAGCCAGAGAGAGCTGATGCCCTCCTGACTTGCTTTTATTTCCATGAAGTTAATAGGACTGTCAGAGACTGACCTGATTGTGTGACACATTCCCCATTTCAGCAGCCACCTGCATCCAGGTGATTTAACAACACGTCACCCAAAAAAGCATCCTTTGCTGTAGCAATTTTGGCTGGAGCATCAGCTGAAAGAGACCATCAGGCTCCAGGTAGCCTGAGGAGGGCAGGCAGAGGTGGCCTGTCCCCTCCAGGCAGCATAAATCAAAGGTGGCTCCCCTGGAGTTGGTGGAATGACAGCGGTGTCTGTCAGGGCGTGCGAGAGGAGAAACAGCTTCACCCGTGTCAGTGGTGGCAGTAAATGCGTTGGCTCCTACTCATCCATCCAAGAGCCCAAGATTAGGGTTTCAGCTCCCAAAAGGAACATTTTGTTCCTGGTTTTAACTCCAGCCCAAGCACTAATCCTTATGTATCCTGCTGCAGGGTTCATTTGCTGCAGTTTTTCCAAGCTCAGAGTCATCACTGAATTCCAACAGCCTGTTCCTCAAAGTCCTGCCTTGTGTGATGATTCCTTGACAGCAGCAGGGATAGGTGGGAGTGACCTCACAGCAGGCAGACCTTGCCAGCCTGCAGACCACAGCCCAACTGGCAAATCCTGTAGGAATTCCATGGTGGTGCTGGTGGAACTGGGCTGTGGGAAGCTCAGTAGATATTTCTGTCCATCCTGACATCTCTGAGTGTGGAACACCAGTGATGAGTGTTTGCATCTCAGGGGGACTTCAGCTTTATCTTCCTTCCTCAGCTGGAGTCACCACATGGAGGAAGATCTCTGACCCAGGACAATTCTTCCTGCTCTGTCATTACGATGCTTTTGACATCAACAGCACCTCCAGGTTTGCTGTCCATCCAAACAAGCAGTGCCTGAACCTGGGAGATCCCCCAAAATCACCTTTGTATGGATATCCTTTCCTCCTGCTGCTGCACACACCCAGCTTGCTCCCAAAGCCATTATCCAGGATTTCTAGGCTGGACCAAAAGGCAAAGAAAGAGATTTCTTCTGGTAGCCAGGTGCCTGCAGCAAATATTTGTTTCAGGATGTGGCATTATTGTTCTGTGCCCAGCACAAAGCTCTGCTGCAGGGCAGAGAAAAGCAAGGCAAAGACATCCAAATCTTCTAAATGACAGATATCTGGAGGCAGGGATTCTGGATGCACAAAATTAACTTGGCATGAAGGACTTTTAAACCCTTATTGGAGGTGATTCCCCCACCAGCCATGACAACACTGGAGAGGTTTTTTTGTACCCTGGTGATTTTGGGATGTGACCTGCGGGCTCTGGCTGAGAGCAGCTTGGAGGGATGAATCCCAAATCCCTGTTGCCATTTGTGGGACCTTGGAGAAATAAACATCCTGATGAAAACCCATGGAAAGCCCTACTGGGATTATTTAGGCACTACTTGGACCCACTGAGATGGGTGTGGTGCTCCCAGCCCTGGCTCTGGTCCCACTGAGCCCTAATCTCACCAGGAAGGTGACAATGTGACAGCTGCTCCAGGGCTGCTGTGACACTTTGATGACATGGAGGACCAGCATTTCCAGAGGAGAGAAGTAGGTAAAAGTAGAAAAATACATTTTCAGGTGTTTTTTAAAGATCTTCACCTTTTCAGGTGCTGTTTCCTGTAAAAATTCATCCAGCTGTCTTAAGCGGGTGAGAAAACAAAGAGTCAAAATTTGAGATTTAATGTTTTATTCACAATTGTTGAATTCAAGATGAAATTTCCCATTTTGTCTTGACAGTTTCCTCCCTCTAAGGCCCCCTTCACCTTCACTTTCCCCCAAAACAATCAACCGGACCAAAAGCTCTGTTCCTGACATGCTTTTGCTTCATAGAGATGGGAGCTGTGAGATGAGCTAATGAGAATGATAAATAATAAATAAATTTTATTTTCTTTCCTGCTACAAAATGCCACGATAAAGGATATTAAGGCAGAATGGTTTCAGATTGAGGGTTGGGAGGCCCTGGCACAGGTTGCCCAGAGAAGCTGTGGCTGCCCCTGGATCCCTGGCAGTGTCCAAGGCCAGGTTGGGCATTGGGGCTTAGAGCAACCTGGGATAGTGGAAGGTGTCCCTGCCCATGGCAGGGGGTGGGACTGGATGAGCTTGAAGGTCCCTTTGCACCCAAAGCTTTCTGGGATTCTGAGAAATTTGGGGTATCTTCAGAGCAACCTCTCACCTCATGGACTTTCATGGTCTCTGAATCACTGGTGACTTTCACAAACATCACTCTGGAGATCTAAAGCCAAGGAATAGATTTCTGCAGGTGGAAAGTTTTCACTTAGTTTTTTTTCTTATGATCTTATTTCTCACGTGCTGGGCGTGGGATTTGGACATAATCCTCACTCAGTGGCAGAGAAAATGCTGGGGCCGTGGTTGAGGTGGCACTGGTTTTTAATGTTTTGCTATTTCCAAGCCAGAGCAGGTCTATCAGCGATGAGAAACTGGAAGAAAGAGAAGCAGAAGGCCCTAAAGAGTGATGAATCAACAGGGAAAGGAGCTGGGTGCTGGAGATGTGCCGAGAAAGTGCCCTGGGACAACGAGGGAGGTCATTAGTGCCGCATTCTCACGTGCAGCGCTGGGAACTGAGCAGCTGGTACCCAGCGCTCCAGCCTCGGGTTTTGCCGCTTTGAAAGGCTTTTCCTTAATCCCACTTCACCCAGGACAGGCGGGCTGTCAGATCTGCTCGAGGGAGAGAGGAAAACACGGCCGTTTAAACATTTAAATTAACCTTTAACGAGTCAACTATCCTGCCTCTCCCGAAGAGGAGCCACATGCATTTGGATCTTTCCAAGTGGAACTCTTCGGGACAGGAAGCCTGGCAAAAGGGGATGATCCAGAGGAGAACCACTTGTGTTGTTTAAAATCTGTTAAAAGTGGGGGAAGCTGGCCACTAAAATGCAATTTTTTTTTCTGTAGTTGAGGGAGTTACGATCAAGTGGTGTATCAGAAGTAATTTTCCCAGTCATCCAGATAATGGAAATTAATTGGAAAGGAGAAAAAACTCAATTTTCCTTTCAAGTAAATGGATTGCTTTTCCTCTGCAGACTCTGTCCCTTTGGCACTTCCATGTAATATGAAAGAGGAATATTTTTATTCACTGACTTTTCTCTTTCCTTGCTTGTGCTGCACTCTTTGAAGGCTCATTTTGAAGGCCCCTTTCGAAGATCCAAAGGAACTCATACAGCAAAGGAACAGAGTTGGAAAGGGGATTGATTAGCTTAAAATGCAAAGTACCAAGAGCTGCTGAAACCCTTCTCTGCTCCTCCCTGCTCTAAATCACACAAAACTTGTTGCTTTCAGAGATTGAGGCTCTGCGTTGGGCATTTTGGGCAATTTCCCATCTTCACCACACAGTGGCCTGATGAAAAATATATTCTGGAGGAAGAAAGGCCTAAATTCATCCCACCTAAACCAGGGATTAAGTACAAACCCAACAGAAAACTGAATAACAGCCCTTCACTTTAAAATAGAAATAATTATATAAGATTATAAATTGCAAATAGACATTTACTTCCACATATTTTGAAAATAGCTTGAAATTTGAATGCTCTGTCTTGTGTTCATATGTTGCACTGTAACCTCTCAGAAACTCTGGCTTACTGGGACATCTGTATTTTAAGAAATTAAATGCTGTTTGTGTCCAAACCCAGGTGTTTTTCTCAGCCAAGTACAAGCTAAAGAAAACTTCTAAAGAAAACATACGGGCTCCATGAGAAAAGAACAATTTCACACAGAATTAAAAAAAAAAGGAAAATGTCTAAAAATATATTCAGAGAATAAAAATCCATCTTTGTAAAAGGAACCATTCCCTTAGTAAGTTGATTTCCTACGGGGGTGGGGGTGGGGGAGGTGTTTATTCAATTTTTTTAAGAAAAAGACCCTCCTTAAAAGAAAGTTAGAGAAGGGGATGAATTACAATTTTCTGCTGTGACTTGATTTATATTTCCCCTTTTTGAAGATCATTTCTGTGCTGTGTCAGAGCTACTTGGATGCGACCAAGTGGCTGCCCAAAAGCACCTTGCCCCTCTGGCGATCCCAAGCACTGCCAAAACCCCAAACCCCACCCATCTCTCGCTCACCGCTGGTGTTCCAGGCAGCCCTCTGGGGGCTCTGGAAGCCGCTCCTCAGGCACTGCTCCACGTAGGCTTTGGGGTGGCACCCGGACAGGAGGATGTCCCCGAGCAGGGCGATGTAGGCGATGGCCAAGCGGAGCGTGTCGATCTTGGAGAGGCGCTTCTCGTAGGGGAAGGTGGGCACGTGGCAGCGGAGCTTGTCGAAGGCCGAGTTGATGCTGAGCATCCTCCTCCGCTCACGGAGGTTGGCGGCGCGGCGCTGCCGGGGCCGCCCGGGGCCATCCGGTGGGACAGGGCGCTTGTCCAGCTCGGCACCCCCTGGCTCCGGCCAGGAGGGCTCTGCCAGACACTCCAGGAGGAAGTTCTCCAGCTGTGTATCAGGATCTGCTGGCTCCCAGCTGAGAAATTCCGGGGTGGGGTCTCCCTGATTGAAGTTGTAGCAAAGTTCCTCCATGTTCTGGCCCACCAAGCTCAAGGAATACTCACGACTTCAGGTTAAACTGGTGTATCAAGAAAATGGGGTTCTAATTTCATTAATAACCCCCACCCCAACAAATGTGGGCAGGGAGTTCTGGTTGTGTCCTTGAGGAAGATTATGGAAAAATTTTCTGCTGTTGCAAATCCAAGCGGGACTTGGGACTTAAATACTTCATGTATTCTCAGCAGGAAATACTTCATGGCTCCTCTTCTCCTCTCAAAGCTAATTAGTACTCGCTTTCCTTTTTTTTAGCTGACCACTACAAACCAGTATGAATGAATGAGATTTCTATTGACGTTCTCCTGGAAAATCCATTGAAGCAGTTATTGAGCTCTTCCACAAGTCCAGTCTCCCCACTTGCCGTTCAGAGGAGGCTCACAGAGGGATTTTGTTTCGTGGAGTGGTTGGAGGAAGGAACAAAATAGTCCTTTATCTTTTTGGTGAAGTGTTAATAGCCCCACAAAATGGGGACAAACAAAATGCTATTATACCGCTGTCACAAACACATGATTCTGTGTTTGGCAACACGAGCCAGTGGCATCTTCTGCCCCTCTGGAGAGGGAAGGTGTGGGATGCACCACTGTGGAAAATTGGGGCACAGTGGAACTCATAAAGCGAGCCAGCACCACCTCCTTTGGTTGCTGCATTTCCCATTTTCACTCGAATCACACATTCGCTCTGTGCTCTGTCTCACACCAGGAAACAACAGCAGCTGTAAAACCACACGGGGTGCAGTCCTGGAGTAGTGGAGCAGGTGGGCCACGCCTCTGGAAGAGCTGGAAACCAGGAGAGCAGCAGGTATGCGGCATCACAAGGATGGGGAGGAAGGTGTTA
Organism: Notiomystis cincta; assembly: GCA_013398075.1. Classification (NCBI taxonomy): domain Eukaryota; kingdom Metazoa; phylum Chordata; class Aves; order Passeriformes; family Notiomystidae; genus Notiomystis; species Notiomystis cincta. The sequence goes on from VZRX01003473.1 coordinate 204,403, forward strand.
AGGACCACCAGAGCTTTAGGGCAGGTACATAATGTAAGTGCGTGATTCATTCTCTTGTTTCCACAATGCTTAAGCCAATGTCTAAATTAATTCAGAAATAGTCATAATTTTAAGGACTTGAGTGAATGGAAAGGAATAATGTTTAAAGTTAGAGCAAGCCTAAATGCTTTTCCTGAAACATGTCATAGAGAACTTTTATAAAGGTACTTAATCACGTGCTTGACGCCATGCACAGACTCTTGTCCTGCTGCTGCGTAGTGAGGTTTCAAGAGACATCTGCGAAGTTTGTGAGCCACAGGCAGATTCCTGACAGGCCAAAGCTCAACAGCTTCAGGTAAAGACCCAGAGAGCATTTTCCATGGATCCCAAAGGATTCTTTGGTTCTCCATCTAACAGTGTTTTAGGGTGAAGTCCTGGCAGCTTTGCTCTGGAAAGAGAGGGATTGACTTTAGGATAAGGCACAGGCTGTTAAGGTCTCTTCTTAGCAACCTGGCATTTTCCCTTGCGGCAATTCTACCTGTGCCAGGAAGCTAAAGGCAGCAGAAAACAGGCTGCTGGGGTGAGGGGGAAGGTTCTTGCAAAGAGTAGTTGTGAGAAGGTGACAATTTAGGAAACATTGGGACTCGCTTTGTTCTCCTTGTTGTGCAAATTTAACAGGAAATCCATTAACTGCAAATCTCCTTAAGAAAGGAAAATGCCCGGGTGTGACAATCCCCGAATCATTAAGGCTGGACAATAGAGGACAAATGGCTGTTAAATAATTGGAATTTGTATTGCCTCCTCTGGTCAGCTCAGGGCGTGAATTTTGTGCCGGTTTTTGTACAAAGCAAGTGATTTTTTTCTGGTGCCAGTGAGCCAAAGAACAGAATTTTTGGTGCAGTGAAGCTTGACAGTGACTGACAGCTTCTGCTTCGGCTGAAGCCCAACATGGAACAGGGGAGGAGGGGATGGGTGCGGGAATGGCCACAGCCAGAGGTGAACATGGAAGGATCAACGTGGAGTTCACTCTGCAGTGGTTTCTTTGAAGTCATGGAGTCATTAAGGCTGGAAGAGACCTTCAAGTTCATCAAGTCCAGCCGTGATCCCAAGCTGTATTTCCCAGTGTCCTGTCCAAGCAATGCTCCCCAAAGAAAACACTTGCTCCAGGTTCTCTTCCAGACACTTCTCCAGCTCCTCAGTTGCTGTGTAGCTCAGCACTTGGTGGGGCTCATCTGGCGCAAGCAGAAGACATTTGAAAATACCAAAACTGGGAAGAGAACAGCAGTTCTGCTCCTGGAAAGTGTTAACTCGGTGAGTTTTATCTGCTGGGTTCCTCTTTCTAAGCAGATGCTTCTCCAGTGCTCCACATTCCCTTCCAGATCCATCACTGCTAATAGTGTTGCCTGGGGATATGTCTGGCTCCACAGATGCAGAGCAGATGTTCCAGCAAGCCTACTTTTAGCATGTTCAAGGGGAATTTGGTTCTCTTGGAGAGACTCTGGACAAAGCAGGAGGGGGAAGGGGAGGGGAAGAAAGAGAAAATAAGAAAAGGTTTCCCCTTGGAAAGCCAGCTATGAAAGAGTTCAGGTCTCAGGAGAGAAGATGAGGCTCCCATCCTTCACATGAGCAACCCTCACCACGACTCCAGACCTGCTGCATGCCCAGGGTGCTCTGCTCTGCTCATCAGAGAGGGAGGGAATGTGCAGATAATTGGGCTAATTTTTCACCTGTCTGGAAGTTGTTGGTGAAGGAATGTTCCCAAAGGGATTGAGGGAGCAGGGGTACCACCCTGAGCAGGGGTACTGTTGCTCATGGTATGTTGTTATCATTTCAAGAACTGCTCAGCTGCTGTTTTCTCCCAAATCCCTTCAGCTCCAGTGAGATCCAGAAATAACAGTTGACTGCTAGTCATTTTTAATCAATAGGGACTGATGAAAGCAAATTCCTGAGTCAGAAACTCTGCCCTGGATTTATGTCTGTGATAGGCAGCAGAGCCATCATTGTTTGGGTTTGGATTTTCCAAGTCTGGATATCCACATCTGCCTTGAAAAACTTTCCTGTTCATGCTGGGAACTGCCTTCCTCAGTGTCCCGGTTTGGACAGGTATTTACCAAGAAAAGGCGGGAGCCTCCCTTGGAATGAGAAATGTGAACCCCCCTTCCCTCCGAATTAATAATATTTTGAAATCAAGGGGCTCTCAGGCAAAAGATAGGGAAATAGGAATAACAGATCTTTACTAAGTATTTATATGAGGTAAACAGACAACAAATGTAACAAAACCAGAACCAGAGAACCCACTGGCAGNAGCCTTGTCCCCTTTCCTCTGCCATCCACACTAGTCCACCCATAGCAAACTCTGTGATTTCATGGAATTTTGGGTACAAACCTGTTTTCAGGGAATATTTCCACTGCAGGTTTGTTTTTCTTTCCAGTGCCTTAGAAGCTGGAAGCTGTTACCCTGTACCTGGATTTCGAAGATAAATGGGTCAACTGAGGTTATTTTGGAAGTAGATTTTTCTCTCTCCTTCTTGTCCCATTTGCCTTATTTCAGACTCAGCTTGGGGAACCTTCCCAATGTCAAAACTGATAATTATTATTAATATTTTCTGCCTTTTTTTTTTTTATCCTTGGGAATATAGCTTGAATACATTTCCATCATCTTTAGTTGCTTAATAAAGGGAGTCAGCCCTTGGCCTGGACAAAGAACAGATGGAGAAGGGACCAGATGCTTCACTTTCAAGTGAGATGACTCCAAAGCACAAGTCCATCATGTCACAGCTGCTAATCCAACATTACACTGTGCAGCTCATCCTCAGAACTGGGAATTGGGGCCCAGATGAGCAGGGAAGAGCAGAATAAAGATGCCAAAAAATCCTGGGGAACGCTTTATCCAGGTGGGACGGTGCAGCTCGCGGTGTGGCTCCCTCCACATGCGCGTTTGCGAAGGCACTGCCAAAATGCAGCTACAGAGGGATGTCCAGGAACTGGCTGGTGGAGCTCCTTGGAGCCCCAGCCAGAAGGTGGACACCAAGCTCCTGGAGCTCCTGTGGAGCCACATGCCAGGCCTGGGACACCTGAATCACTGGGCACACAATTTGAGAAGAGCTGGGGGCATGAAAAGTGCAAGTATTATCATTTACTGATGGAATGTGCTGCTTTTTAACCTAAAACAATTGCCAATGTAAGGACATAATGAGAAGCAGAGCAAGGATTTCCAGGGCAAGAGGATTTCAGAGGGCTAATGGCTATTTCTGGGATGTAACTGTGAAGTGAAGCTCTGCAAGATGTTGATTTAAGTTAAGAGGGTAACAGGACCTTTATTATTCGCTGGGTAGAAACCTCAGATGTCAGAGATTGTGGAGGAAGACACTGGTGAGTGGTTGTTAATATAACTTTGATTTATTTCAAATTTAGTATAAACTAGTCCAGGTAGTCTCTGCTATAAATGCCTTTGGTGTTTAAAAGTGAACTCAGTCCCTTTAAGCTTTCTGCAGGGCGTTCACAGAGTTATAGAAAATTAATCCCAGTCTTCAGGAGAAGGAAGGTATTTTCTCCCATAAAAACACTCACTGGTGGTTTCCCTTTTCTTCCAGAGCCTTTTATGAGTCGGGGGATGACCTCTGGGCTCCTGCTGCCAAGTGATTCCTCATCCAAGTCACTGCTCTGTGACTGCTTGTAGGAGGGAATGGTCATTTTTGGGAGACGCCAGCCTGCGATACAAGGTCAAGAGGTGTGGAAGAGCTCCTGAAGGGAAGTGGTATTCCTTGCAGAATGGCCTTGGGAAAGCTGCTTGCCAAGAGAAGCTGTGACTGCCCCTGGGAAGTGTCCAAGGCCAGGTTGGACAGGGCTTGGAGCAGCCTGGGATGGTAGAAGGTATCCCTGGCCATGGCAGGGGGTAGGATGGGATGAGCTTTCAGATCCCTTCCAACCCAAACCATTCCATGATTCTGTAATGCTTGAACCATCTGAAACATCCCCCCAGCAAGGCTGACATAATGCTGGGATTGCAGATAATTCCCATGAATAACCCTGTCTCCATCTTCAATGGAGATACCTCTAGGGAGAAGAAAATTTGTCATTCATGTGATATCTAATGCTGTTCTTAATGGGTTTATTTGGATTTCTCTGAGTGGTAACTTTGGGTACCTTTCTCCCATAAGGTTTGGGTTTGCCTCTGCAAAACCACAGTAGAAAATACTTTTTCTGCAAGGTGCTTGTAGAGTTTTTTTGGAGGTGGGTTATCCATCCCTGGAGCCCTTTTTTGGGTACAAGAAACCCTAAATATCTATGGGTTTTGTCATCATTACTTAATGAAAAACAAAATTACAGGAAAAAAATCCAACTCACTGTTTCCCATACCTGTTCCAGGGCTTTTTCCTTTAGTCTTTCTGCTTTCCCTAAGGAGGGACCCGATGAGGAGACACAGCTGGGAAAAGCCAAAAGGATGAGACAGAAACCTGTGTTTGTGCAGCCAGAGCTTGCAGCCCTGCCAGAAATCTTGTGATTGTTCCCATTAAAGTCACTTTTGTGGGATTTTGGAGCCTGAGGCTCCAGAGAGCAGAGCCTGAAGCCCAGGCTGTGGCTAGGCTGGGACCCACTCCCCAGCTCCCCCCATCCCTGCTGGCTGCACCTGCACGGCTGTCCCTGGGAATTGTAAATCCCGCAGGTGGCACCTCATAAACCTGCCCAGAGACCCCGGCTCTGCTAACGGAGTCCCCCGGGCAGCTTTACAGAGTGATGTTTGCTTGACTGGCAGCTGTTGCCTCTTTATGGGAAGCCAGCACATGTTCCCACTAAAAACCGGGAATTTGGGAAAAGCTCCCTGCCTGCGTGAGAGGCCTTGGCCTGGCTCTCCATCTGGAAGGTGGCTCTTCCTGGCTTGTTCCAGCCACCTTGGATATGCTTTGGATGCGATTCAGCCCCTCTGTGGTCGGCTCTGTGGACTCAGTGGCAGGACGGAGCACACCCCAAGCCTGTTTCTCATGGAGAGCTGTCACGACAGGTTATGGTGATGCTGCGCTGGGCACAGAGAGGAGGGTTGGGTTGCTCTGGGATTTTTTTTTTTTTTTTTGTGTTGCAAAAAAGTCTTTCCAAAATTAAGAGACGAGGATCAGAAGTCTGAGAACAAGGTTGGGTGATGGCCATGACAACAAACTAGTGTGGAAGAGAAAATCTCATCCCAAATCCGGACAAATAAAGGAGCAGGTGGGGGCAACTGGAGGGAGGACTGCCAGGGCCCTGCTGTAACCTATGGAAAATACAAAGATTAAGTCTTAAAGTAATTTTGGAACCACTTGGATGGGCTATTTATTGAGTAAAGTTGGTGAGGATTCAACTCACGCTAGCATGCCCTGCCTGGGAAGTTTGGGATGACCCACATCATGGGATGCTCAGAGATGATGATGATCCCTCTCTGGTTTTCAGTGTTTCCTCCTTTTTCCAACTGGCAGGTCACCACTGGATCAAAGAGGAGCCTGTGCTCTCTGACACACAAGTGTCACATCCATGAGGGGGGAACTAGAGCCTTGGGGACAACCACCAAGGCATCTGGAGCTGTGAGCAGGCATTTTCTTCCTGTCTTTATTCAACAAGACCTCAAGTAAGTTTATTTACTAAGGTTTGGGGCCTGGGAGTGTCTGCAAAGGCCTGATTCCTTCTCTACCCCCGTGCACGTCTCCTTTGCTGCCTGGTGATATCCAGGCTGCATCCTGAACCCATGTGGGAAGAAGCCCTGACGTTTCAGAGAGAGTCAGAGAATCTTTGAGGTTGGAAAAGCCCTCCAAGATTATCAAGTCCAGCCTTTGACCGAACACCCCATGTCCACTTAACCATATCACAAAGTGCCATGTTTCCCTGTTTCCCTGTTTTCCTGAACACTTCCATGGATGGTGGCTCCACCGCTTCCCTGAGCAGCCTGTTCCAATGCTTGGCCACTCTTTCAGTGAAGAAATTTTTCCTCACATCCAACCTGAACCTCCCCTGCCATAACTTGAGGGTGTTTTCCCTTGTCCTATTGATATTTCCCTGGGAAAAGATGCCAACCTCATTCCTTCATGATCAATAGTTTCAATCACAGCACAAAGCAGCCACAGATCCAGAAATCCCTAAATTGGTCAGTGGAGGCTGAAGGAGCATGCCAGGGAAATTGTCAGCAGATTCCTGTGCTCTTTCCATGAATATCCAGTGGTGGGAGAGTGTGGAATTCCTGGCCAGGCACAGTATGGCTGCTGCTGTGAAATTTGTGGACAAGTATCTTTTAATGCCGAGCAGAACTGGTCAATTAGGTGATGATGTTAGCTTGAAAAAGCTTCCTCTCTTTTCCATCTGAGTGCATTTGTGGAAGGCTGCTTGCCTTTGGGGTTATGCATTCTGGTTTTCCCACCAAAAAAAAAGGAAAAAAAGAAAAACAAAAAAAAATCCAAGCTTTTCATGCAATCTTCTGCTTCAAAACTTGGCACTTGGAGAGAACTATCAAAAACTATTAATCTGGCACTGACATTTGAGTCAGTCTTAAGAGATTTGAGATTGAAGTAGTGAGGAAGGCTTATAAGGGAAATCTCTGGAGAAACCCATTTGCTCTGGGGAGTTCTGGGTGAGTGGCGGTGAGAGCAGCTTTTGGAAACTGGAGCTGTGAGTTCCACAAGCCACTGACAGGAATAACAGAGCTTGAGGAGATGTTGTGCAACACTACCAGACCTCAAAGGCTCAGCAGCTCATGGCATTCCTGGGCAAAGCTTGGCTCCATTTCATTCCTTATTTTTGCTGGAGGGATGCACTGAATGTGGTTGAGGTGTTATTGCTGGTGAGTGGGTCATGAATTGGTGTCACTGGCCCAGAGGGGCCATGAACATCCTGATCTTATGGAGAAGCACTGAAATGGAGAATAATATTTGAAAAGCGCTGCACTGACAATCTCATTCCCAGATGGAGAAACTGAGGCACCACCAGCATGTGGAGGAAGGATTGAATGTCACCAGGCTCACCCCAGCTCCAGAGTTGAGCTCTTGGTAAGTGCCCCAGAAGGTCCTGGCTGCTTTGTGTCTTGGTGTAGCGCTCTCTGTGTGATATATCCTTCCAGGAAAATGCTGTTGGTTTAAAAGAGTGAGACCCTTTTTAAGGCATGATTTGTGTTTTTGAGTGTAGGTCAAATATCAGACACTTCTGATTAATGCAATGTCAAGAGATGGCAAAAAAAAAATTAAAAAAAAAACCCAAAACACATGCTTCGGTGGGAAAAAGTATAAAGGACAAACATCCAGTGCTGTTCAGCATTTTGGGAGGTGGGGAAATGAGCAGGAAAGATCATACCCAAATAGAAAGCCAAAGGCAGTGCTTGCAATTGCCAAGACATCAGCCAAAAGGAAAACACAACTGTGATGGCAGTAAAATCATGTATGAGTCATGATGAGCCAAGAAGAAGTTTGCTTTCTTTTCCCCCCTCATTGAGCAGATGATGATTAAAAGATAAATCATGCCTGGAGTCAAATCAAGTGATTGGATTAAAGTTTAGTTGAGTATTTAGAGACTGTTTGGGACACAATGGAAAGCTAATTGAAAACTTACATTTGTGAGACCCTTGAACTCTCCAGCTCTTAATAAAATACTACTGCAAAGTACACAAGGGCTCCCTGTGGGAGAGATTCCTCTCCACAAGTGCTTTTGCTCCTCAGGTATGTGGAGAAATGGAATTCATTTTCTCGACAAGTTCACCAAAGAAAGGCATGTTCGTGATCGTAATTCAGCTATTGCTCATGGTGCAGTAACTTAATCTGTTCACCTCACTGAAAAGCAGTGAAGCAAGACAAAGGAAAGTCACTTCTTGAAAAAAAAATAAAAATGAAGGTTTAAACACTTCATTCTTTTAACTAGTCTTTGTTCCTCTGAGCAGCTGGTATTCCAAAGCATCTGGCTGCCTACATTGGGCTGAAGTGACTCTGGAGTCTTAAAAACGATGTAAAAATTCCTTCTAGATGTGCTGTAGCAGGACATGTCATGCTTTATTTGGACTAATAATGTAATTGAACTCTGGAATCACCCCCAGTTCTTAAGGAACATACCCAGCCTCCAAAGCATTGTCCTTTCTGCTGGAAATACCAGTGAGACCCACAAATGGAGAGAATAAACTCATAGAATGTCCTCACACACATGAACAGGCAGAAATGGAAAACCTGGCTCTTCATGTGATCCTGTGTGACCAAGCACAAACCTTCCTTGGGAATCCTGAAGGGAAGCTGCAGAAACCCTGTCCCTTTGCCCCCTTGGCACTGTGATTTTCATGAGGCAAAAATGGGTGATGAGTGGGTCCTGGGAGGAGCGTGGCAGAACTACCTTGTCCACATGTGCAAGGTTTTGAACTTCTCTGACTACTTTGGCCTTTGGAACAGTTGTTTGGGTTTTTTTTCTGCAGAAGGATGTATTTGCAAAGAGACCACAGGTGGTAGAGAAGGTCTGGGGGGCAGATGGGGAAGAAATTGTTATGCCGGTTTTAGCTGATGAATATAGGAGTGCTTTCCTATCCTCACTAGTAAAAGACATTTCTTAATGTCCAAAGGGATTTTTCCCTGGTTTCTGCTGGTGTCTGTGACTCCACAGTGTGTCCCCATGTTCTGGCTTCCTCTCTGCCTTTTGCTTAGCCGAAGGGCTTAGTATGGCTCCCTATACTTTTTCACTCTATAACTTTTTCACCCTTTAACTTCTTCACATGGGTCCTGTGCCCAAGGCCTCCTGGCATTCTCTTTCCTTGGGTCACAAAGTCACAACCTCACCTTTGCTAAGGCAAGCACAGGTATCTCTACAGTCCATGGCCTCATGCAGCTTGGCCAAATTTGCTGTAGGCAGATGAGAAAGGTGAAGATTAGGAATGTGGGGTTAATATTTTGGGGAAATTCAAGTTACCAACTCACTTCAGCAGAGCTTTCACTGAGTGCACCATTCTTTAGCATCAAACATGCATCAAACATGCATCAAACATGAAAATCTTAAATTAGTCATAAATAAATGTCACGACAGACCTTCTGTTAGTGCCAATTAATGTCCATTATATGCATCAGAACAGGCAGTTCCCCTGCTAGGCAGCGGTATTACGTGATGTGCCCATGAAAGCAAGCCCAGCATTTGCTTCTTCTTAACAGCTGTGGTTTGTTCTTCACTAGGAAGCTTTACTGTGTCTTAAAGTGATTAATGTGTTCTGGGAGGACTGGGTAAGAAGCCATCAGTCACAAGTTATGGGACACTCCTTGGCGGATTAGAGGAAGATGGATCGGGAAGATTAATATGTTTCTTCTCTCCATGGTTTCCAGTTCCAAGGAGTTTCACCCTAGAGCTGAAGAACGTGGGATGGACACAGCCCTGGAGGTGGCATCGTGTCTTGCTTGAGGTCAGCTGTCTGTGTGTGAGTTCTCCGTGGAGCTGCCAGGATCACGCTGGAGTGAGGAACATTGTGAAGCTGGAGAAAGCTGCTTTGGGGGTGCTGGTGCTTACAGAGCACTGGGAAGAAGGAAGAAGGCTCAGTGCCTAAAGGGGCTGTGAGAAGCATGGAGAGGCACTTTTTAGTGATAGGACAAGAGAGAATGGCTTCAAACTGACAAAGGGCAGTGTTAGAGGGAATATTGGGAAGAAATTCTTCCCTATGAGCATGAGGAGGCCCTGGCACAGGGTACCCAGAGGAGCTGTGGCTGCCCCTGGATCCCTGGAAGTGTCCAAGGTCAGGTTGGGCACCAGGGCTTGGAGCAACCTGGGATAGTGGGAGGGTGTCCCTGCCCATGGCAGAAGGTGGAATGAAATGAGCTTTAATGTCCTTCCCAACCTGAACCATTCTGGGATTCTGTGGTTTCCTGAAGCCTGAGACAATAACTGTGTGAAAGATGATGGTGCATTTGCAGAACATGTGGCTTACACTGATTTTTGGTCTGAATTATGATGGGCAGGTGCAATGGAAATACATTGTGGTCATTCCAGCTTCCATGTGGCTCTAGCAGGAAACAGGAACACTTTGTCCCCATGTTGGCTGGGTGATATGACAGACCAAAGTAGCACTCCTTGGAATGGACATGGAAGCAGTCTGAGGAAACCGTGTGTTCCTCACCGTGTGACAGGTTCCGGGTTTGCTGTACCTGCTTCAGCCCTCAGCAGATGTTCCCGCTGCCCACCCCGATTCCTCTTGCTGCCAAAGATCCCTTCCCTTTGGCTCTGCCAGCAGCAGGCATGAGTCACCGCTCTCATTTCCACATCCCTGCAAATTCCAGTGGCAGGAGCAAAGCAGAGGGGTGCTTCGTGCTCTCATGTCACCAGCCATGAGGTTTATTTAGTGCAATTGATACAAAAGCTAAAAAGTTTGGGGGGGAATATCTGAAAATCTGAACTGACTGAGGTCATGGTGCAAAGTGTTGCCTTGCATGGGAAATTTGCCTTGAATTTCCTCCTGGTGGGGAAATGAGGAGCTGAAGTGGCTTTTGAGCTGGTCTTGGTAAAAAAGAAAACTTATCTGCTTTCTAGCATGTTCTGAGCTAGGAGAGCACCTCTGGAATAACAAGTTGAACATGGCCTGAGACCGTAGAATCCTAGAATGGTTTGTGTTGGAAGGGTATATTAAAGACCTCTCGGTTTCAACATCCTGCCATGGGCAGGGACACCTTCTACTATCCCAGATTTCCCCAAGCCCCATCCAGCCTGGCCCTGGACACGTCCAGGGATGGGGCAGCCACAGTTTTTCTGGGAAATCTGCCTCACCACACTCTGCGTATGCATCAACTCTGTGTAAGAGGGTTGTCTGGGAGTAGATTTGAAGTCACAAGTTTGAGGCTGTGATATCTCATAGTGTGGCATTTTATCAAATAACTCGTGGGTCTCCTCTCACTTAGGGCCGCTGAATTTGATGAGCTGGACTGTCTGAGTGCTTTGATTCAGGCCACAGACTGCACTGGGCCTCATAAAAAAGGTATGCATGATTTCAGGCTCTCCTCCCCTCCTGGATAACTCATCTCCTCCACTCTAATGAAAGCACTAATAATTATAACAATAGGAGATGTGCATTATCCTGAGGGCCTGTGCACTGCATCCCCCCAAGAGCTCTTCTGTCAACTGTTCTTAATATTTCTGCTCTCTTTGCAACCCTTATGGTTAGAAAACCTCCATGAGGGGGAAACACGCTAAAAAACATGACCCAGAACTGAACGAATCACATTGGGTGGAGTCTGGGGACACAGAGCCCTGGATGGATGCTCGGAGGACAGCACAAATATCTTCCTCCTTCCTTGGAGAACAACTGGCTTCGATTACGTGTTGCGCAAACTCACTCTGGTTTGGTTTTCCCCTGAGAAGGCGAGGGCAGATGTTGTGTTCTGAGGCTCCCGTGGGGGTCCAGCCCCTGGGCTGCGTTTCAGGACTGAATCTCCCACTTTTGGCACTCCTTTTGGGGGTGGGCAGGCAGCTGGAAAAGGGGTTGGAAGCTGTTGGATGTCTTTGCTGCCCACCGAGCACCCTGTGTTTTGTGCCTATGGAAGTAAAGGCAATTTGGGACAATCTGGGGCCAAGGGACACCAAAACCCAAAGCAAGAACTCGAAGGGATGTCTGTGTTGAGCTCTGGGGCACCTCCATGGAGTGTTACAGGGTACTAATATGTGTTTCCTTTGGGGAAAAAAAGGAATCTCCTGGCTGTGAGAGCCCAGAGTTTGTGCTTTGGTTATGGAAGTCCTTTGAGAAAGCCAAGCACGTGTGCTGGCCTTCCCCTCAAAGCAAATATTCTTTGTGCAAGCTAATAATTTTAGCAGGGATTCCTTTCTTCCTCTTGAGGAGAGTTAAATGAAGTTATGGGTCAGTGAGAGGGCATCTGTACAGCACAGAGGAAGAATTTCCAAGGCTTCAGTGTAGTCCCTTCATTTGGAGAAGGCCTGGTCAAATTTGCTTTCCAAAATGTTTTCTTTATTAAAGATTTTATAGGTGCTTTTTGCTGGTTTGCAGAGGCCGTTAAGCCCTTCTGAACTGGTAGGACTCAATGGATGGAACTGACAGGAAGCTGAGGGGAGTTTTAACCATTTTCCATCTGCAAAGCAGAACTTCACAGTAGTTCCCACCATACTTGTCTAAGTTTCTGGATACAAATATTGTGTCTTTTCCAGGAGTGAGTGGCATTTTTCCTCCTTCCAGCTGAAAAAAGGGCATTCCCATCTAGGCTTGGAAATGCTAACACAGATCCAGTATGCCAAGGTCCTTCTGCGTTCAGATTCTCAGGCTCACCCCAAATCCTTTTTGTTCTGAAAGAGGGGATTGAAAGCTCTCTGAGCAACTTCACTGACAACGTTCAGACCTCCCGCGTGTAGGAATGGGGCAGCCAATAGCTCTCCTTGGGGCAGTAATATCCTCACTCAGAAACCACTTTAAATCAGAATCGAAGCTCGATGAGGACTGTGCATTCACCAGTGAAATTAATAACTGGCTGTTGAGTTTGTAGCTCCCTTGAAAAGGCATTGGGTAAAAAAACTGACTTGTGATGGGAGAGCACAGGCCAGAAACTGAAACTAATCTTAATGAAAAAGGGTATCCAACAAGCCGCAGGGCTGTAAAATCTGCCTGATCAAATCTCCACTGGACCATACTTCCTTGCGTCCCGATTTTGAAAGCCCAATTTCCTGCGAGATTGCATGATTATTATTTTTTAATCTAAAATGTATGGCCGCAAGAAGAGAAAAAAAAAAAAAAGGCAAAAAAAAAAAAAGCATTTTAAACTAAATAAATCTGGGGACGCAAATGAGATCACGGAGCGGTTTGCTGGAAATGCCGAACATTGTGTTGCCCAGAACTTGGCATTTATGGAAGTGACCAGCGGGGAGGAAATGGAATTGTTCTCATGTCCGGTGTCAACTTGGATCATCGAGCCACGCCGCAGATTTGGCATCCCCGATGGAAAAGAGAGCCTTTCCAGGCCGGTACAATCCCGCTCCAGAGCGTCAGTTGTTGCGTAGGTTGGGGTCGGCGAGGATTGACAACAGGGAGGGACAGCATTCTATGAGTCTGGCGCTTTCTTGTCCCAGATTAATGATCTTCCAGTCTGGTTTTCAGGCACACAGACTCAGTCACACGTAAATAAAAAACAGAGGGAAGCTTTTAAGAGACTCAGATGCTTGGTATTCCAAGCAACAGCAAGAGCAATGCCTTGCGAAGACGCCCCGTTGAGTGAGAACATAGCGGGCCCTTTGTGCCTCACCTTTTCCCTAGGATTTCTCTCTGAAGGGATTCCAAGCTCTTTTTCCCACTGAGCTGTGGTACTGGTTTCAAGTTAAAATTTGGTCTTGCCTTAGCAGGGTTCTTCAAAGGACAGGTGCTGTTAGAAGGTGGTACCACTTCCTGAAGGTCTGATCCAGCTCCTGGGGAGATTTCTCTGTAGGCAGATGGAATCTAAGGCAGCTGCTCTTCCTTAACTTTCTTGGTGTGGAGAGGTCCCTGTGGCTGGAGAGGATGGACCAAACTTCCTGCAGGTCTCAGGAGTTGTGGTCCAGGAGGACACAGCTGTGCTGGAGGTGCAGGAGGCTGAAGCTTGTGGTGGTGGTGGGTCAGTACAGGACATGAGTTGCATTTAAGCAGTGCCCAGTGGCTCTCCAGGCATTTCTCAAATGGAATTCCAGGCAGAAAACCAGGCAAAGAAGGCAAAGCTGTTGTCATGTGGCCCCTCTTTTGTTTGGTATTTCACGAGTCTCTGGTGGAGCAGCCCCACCTGGTCTGGTCAGACTGTGCCAACACCACAGGCCAAGATTCAATAAACTTCTTGTTTCCAATTAAAAAAAAAATACACACAAGAGCTGAAGGAACGGCAAAGCCACAGTTTGGCAGGGGATGGGCTTGAGCACCACTTCACTGCAGGAACAATATTAAAGCCCCATCCTGTTCCCACTGAAATTGGTGGCAAAGCTCCCATTGACCTAGCAGGAGTAGGATCAGCCCCCCGTTCATGGTCAGGGTGGTTTCACTGGGGTCTTACTCTTGTTCTGGGGTCTGTGGCTGTTCCAGCAAGGCAACGCTGGTGAGCGTGGGTCAGGACAGGAGTGGCGTCTAATCAGTGCCCTGTAGCTCTCCGTGCATTTATCAAATGGAATTTCAGGCAGAAAACAAAGGGATTGAAAGGTTGAAAAACAAGAAAGGAATGTGCACTTGGCAGCTCTGCTAACCAGATGTTTGTTTCTTTTTCCTTGTTCTCAACAATGACTAAAAAACTCGTGAACAGTCTCAAGCCCAGCGCAAGGTCAGCCCGAAAGTAGGTAAGAGGTGTCGCAACAAGGCAGGATGGGCAGCCGGGGATGGAAAATGTTAATTTGTCCCAGGATCCGGGCGTGTGGCTCCGAAAGCACGGCCCAGCCTCCAGAAGCCCTGGGCACATGTGGTGCTCTCCCTTCCTAGCATAGACCCCGCCGGGCATGTGAAGCTCTCTTGGAAGTTCGCGGTATTCCCTCCGTGCTGGAGTGTGTGAACTGCTTCCAAAGGCAGCTGAATGCTGCAGTCAGAGCAGAAAGCAGCCGGTGCTGAAGTGGATGTGTGTAAATACATGCATCCATTTCCTGGGAAATGCCTGAGAACCGGAGCAGCAAGTTGTAAGTTATGCAATTTCATGGGAGTAAACGGCCCTTACAGAGTCAGTTTTATTATGTAATAGTTTTCACTACATTGCAAGAGCTGCCTTCCTGAAGAATCTCTGGGTTTTTTGATAAAATCAGTCCAAAAAAGGGGATATTAACAAGTGGGAACTGGCAGCACAATGCCCCAAGGTTGCAAAGCTATGAATTGACTCCCTGACCTCTGTGCTCTATCACCCCTGACAATGTGAACTTCTTCAGCAGCATCTTCTGAAGGCTGTTCCCAGGACCAGTATCTTTTTCCCTTGTTTCACAGAAAAAACACCTCATTAATCAGTCTGCAGGCAAAGCAGATAAATTTAAAAAAATAAAAAGAAGAAAAAAGTAAAGGTTATTAATTTTTATTAGCAAGGAAGCTGAGCCAGAGAGGTAGAAGTGACTCATTTGTGACTTGCCTGTCCATTAATGATGGGATTAGGAGCTGAGCTGTTGTTATCTGACCAGCTGGCTTTTTTTCAGATCACATCTGTCCAGTAGTGACTCCACAGCCAAACAGCAGGTTTGGCCAGGAGGCAGAGCTGTACTAAACTGGTGTGCAGGAGAACGGGATTGCCTGACCTTTAATTTAAATCACCATCACAAACAAATCCTGTTTTAACACCTGGTTTTATCAGGTACCACCTTTCTCAGGGAAAAAAAGAAAAAAGAAATCAGGTGTATTTAAGTTACACACAAACGCTTCCTTGGGCTATGTGTGACAGTGAGTCAGGATTTTGGATTTCCAGCTGGGTTAGGATCAGCTGAGTTAGGGCCAGCAGCTGCTCATCAGGACTCAATAAACTTGTCCAGCTCAATGCTTGTGAGCATGACATGGCTTAATCTGTGAGTAAAACCTGGACTGCACTGCCCAAGGAGAACAATCCTGGGCAAAATAGAGCTGCAGTCTCCAGAAAAAAATGCTGTGAGTGTGGCTCCAGAGAGCCAGGAGGCTGCATAAGGGCAGCAAGGATGCTCCTCTCATCTACTTTTCCTGTCTCACCAGCACTTGAATGGCATCCCAAAGTCAGCCTTGAGCCACGGCCAAG
Organism: Notiomystis cincta; assembly: GCA_013398075.1. Lineage (NCBI taxonomy): Eukaryota > Metazoa > Chordata > Aves > Passeriformes > Notiomystidae > Notiomystis > Notiomystis cincta. The sequence goes on from VZRX01003473.1 coordinate 220,029, forward strand.
TTGATTGCTCTCCATCCTACAGCTTTGGTGTAACAGGCACGTGGAGCAGCAGGGATGCTCCTCACGCCGCCCTCAGGGCTCAGGGATATCATTAACCTGCTCAGGGAGGAGCAGCTCTTGTCTGGACCACCTCACTAGGTAGAGGGAGAACAGGAAATGTTCCTTCTGGAAGAGCTCCTGTGCAAGAGTCCAAGATTGCTTTTATCCACGATCCAGCAGGGATGTGGCTGACCTGCTGTGATGAACCCAAGCTCACCCATCCTTCTTGGTGACATGGAGCTGTGTCAGGGGAGGGTCAGGCTGGATCTCAGGGAAAGATTCTTCTCCCAGAGGTTGCTGGGGCACTGACCAGGCTCCTCAGGGAATGAGCATGGCCCCAAGGCTGCCAGAGCTCCAGGAGTGTTTCGACAATGCTCTCAGGGATGCACAGGCTGGGATTGTTGGGATGTCTGTGCAGGGCCAGGAGTTGGACTGGGATGATCCTTGTGGGTTCCCTCCAGGTCAGGATATTCCATGATTCTTGTGGCTGAAGCCCGCCTAGCTCAGTCGGTAGAGCATGAGNCCAGCCCACAGCTGAGAAAAAAGTTGGCCGCAGCCCCTCCTCCTCCGCTACCAGCAGAGGGAAAAAAAGTCTCCAGCCGGGCAAAAGTATGTAAACATTCCGGCTGCAAGGTCAGGCGAGCCGCCGTGAAGAGTCCTCCCGGCTGCAGTCCGAAGGCACAAAAAAAACCTTCCAGCAGGCGATGGGGAATACAAGATCATCCCACGACACATTTCCTCTGCCTGCCAGCACTCCCTAATGCCCTTGGGCATGGAAAACCATTGATGAACTTTGTGAGGGGTCTCTCCCTCACAGCTGACCCCTCTTCTGTCTAAACTGGGCAGTCTCATCTGCAGGAGAGGTTTTGTTCCATTACTGGGAGAAACACTGGCCAATGCTCCCTCCTCCTTCTGCTCCCCAGATCTCTGGCTCTCTTCAGAACCACACTGAAAAGAAATCTTTGTTTGTTTATGGAGTTTCTGGGAGCCTTAGGTTTGTTTCCCTCCATCCTCCCTCCTGCCAATGCTGGAAGTGCCAGAACATAAAAGAGAGTCATTTCTCTTGGAGTCACCAGCTATGGTTGGAAGGAGCAGTGCCAGGAATCTCAGGAGAAATCTGCTCCTGATCTTCCCAGCACAGCCTTGCAGAGTGGAGGGATGGAGAAGAGCTCAGCAAAGCATCTGGGCTGCTGGATGCCAGCAGAACCTGCGGTCCAGCTGGGAATGTGTCGTTGTTCCCTTCAATATGGACAGTGGCACGCAGAGCCGAGGGCCAGAGGGAGGTGGTGGCCGTCTGCCTGCAGCTTTTCTGTGCCCCAGAGCCTCGGTTCGCTGTGTATTTAGCGCAGATGGTAAAGCAAAACCTCCAGATCCACATTTTGGGCTGCTTTAGTGGCACTTCAGGAGTGGTCTTACCCAAGCCCCCTGTGCCACCCACCTGACCCAAAAGCTGCTTTGAAAACAAAGCCTTGTTCTTGCTTCGACCTGAGGAATGGGAGTGACCCAGGGAAGTTTGATTCTGCTTTCATGGGCTTCCAGGGTGGAGTCAAGCTCCCTTTATTCCCAAATAGATGTTGGTAGGAGTGAGTGAGATGTCCAAGAAAAGGTGTTGAGTTCTGGCTGAGATGAAGTTGTGCTGAGGTACAAAAGTTCCCATTCTTGAGGTGTATCACAGGAAAGAACCAAATTTTACTTCAGCCCAATGTAGATGGTGGCAGAAGGCTTTGGATTTCTGGGGCTTCTGGGTGGGACCACCTGGAATCTAAGGTCTCACATGCCAAAAAAGCAGAAATCTGCTCTTGCTTTGGTGTGGGTGCTACTCTGTGGGGTGGAAGGTTTATCCTGCAGATGAAGGAGCTTCAGACTCTGGCATCAAGATCATCTGTGAGCACAGGGCATCCTGCATGGATAAAAATCTGTTTCAGGCCACTGAGGACTTAAAAGCATCCAACAGGAGATGGGATTTCTCAGCATGCCCCTTGTGTTTCCAAGAGGGACAACTGGGGACACTTCATAACCTGATGACAACACAGGACACCTCAGTGTTCCTGTGTCCACCAGTTGTGATCCCTTGGTGAGGGCAGCCAGGAGTTGAATGGATCCCTAACAGATCCTTTCCTTGATCTGTTGCTGTTATCTCATGCCATGGCTTTCCTTGGCCTCAATCCTAGCAGGATTCTTCTGGAGAGGTCTTTGCAGGAGCTGGGAGAGGAGCACTGGCCTTAAAGGTGGGTGTTTGTCTCTCTCTTGTTCCCTCCCAGCACTCAGATCTGCCAGATTTGGATTCCTGCCTGACCTTTTCCCTCTGCTCTCCAACCCTCCTGCTGCATGCAGCTCTGGAGACTCTTACCTTGAAGCCATCATTCAGAAGCCTCAGAAATTCCTGGGTCAAGGCCTAGATCCCGTTTTTTTCTACACCAATACACAAAAAACTGAACTGTCCCCCTGTCAGCTCCCAGCCCAGTGGAAAAAGTAGGGTGAAAAGTTCAGGAAACCATGATCCATTTCAGAGCAGACCTTCAAAGCACAAATATTAATACCAATAAAACAAGGAGGGGGTGGTGCTTCAGTGGAATTCAGTTGCTAGTGGCTGATAGAACTTCAAATCTTTGAAATGGGAGTAAGGCTTTTAATCCACACACAATATACTGTCCCACCTCCAGCAGCAGGAGCAAACTGCCTTTTTTAAAGGTGGATTATCACCAAAAACACCCACCCCCCAAAAAAACCCCTGCCATTGCTGAGCTTTCCTGTAAACCATCAGCTTGGATATGTTTTATGATGTGATTTATAGAGAGTTTGTTTCTTAAGACTCAAAGCAACATTGCTATAAAAATATAAAAGATGCATGTTTTGGTGGAGGAAGAATGCCACTGCCTTTTTTTTTCCCTTGTGGGGAATCTGCTGGGTGGGTTAACACCACTTGGACAGAAGAATTCTTCATGTGTGGGCATCCATTTGCAGCCTTGGAGGAGATTAATGTGTCATCATCCTTCTGGTCAGCAGCAGCCCCACAGCTGCTCCTCAAGCTCAGAGATTAATTAACCAGTTGGAAAACAAGGTGAATGTGCTTCCTGGTGCTCCCATCCCCAGTTTGGCTGATTCCTCCCTCTGCAGGCATTTTCATGTTGCTTTTGCAGCATGGTTTGAGCGTTGTCGTTGCCTGCTTAGGTCATGGAATAGATTAGATAATCCCTAGGCCTTTTCCACCTCTAGTACTTGTGGTTCTGGTTAAAGAGCTGTCAAGTCCTGGATTTAAAAGGGCAGAACAAGCCAAGGCTTTTGAGGTTCTGCTGGGAGGATTACAACTTGTAACACATTCCAAAGCCTTCCCAAAAGCGCCTGCAATTTCAGGTTTCCGGACAGAAAGTGTTATTCAGCCTTCTGCAGATCTTCTTTGTAGTTCATCACACAATCCCAGTTTTCTTTCTGCATGAAGATCCCACTAGCCTGACACTGGCTTTGGTGGGAACATGTCCTCCCTTTCATCATTTTTGACTGAAGATATTTGCCTCTTGCTGGAGCAAAACAAATTTCCTTACAATAAAAAAAAAACCCAGCCCTGCATCTGCCAATTCACTTTTAAATGTGGCTCTTGGAATTTACAGGAAAGTTAAAGGTCCCGGGGAAGTGAATTGTTGTCTTGTAACCTTGCCAAATATACATTAAGAAAAAAAAAAACCCTGATATGTCTTTGGCCTCCTTGCTTTTATTGTGCTCTATAGGCTGCACATAACCATCAAATCTCTGATGGTGAGGGCGAGGGCTGGGGAGTTTGGAGGAGGTTAAGGAGCTTTCCACCTCCAAATCATTTCTCTGACCTTGGCTGGCTGCTGCTTTTTGTAGTGAGTCCTCACAGTGGAGGAGCAACTGATTTGTGGGAATGCTGAGGCGCTACCAGGGCATCAGAGGCACCTTAGTGGAGCATCCTTGGACCCAATAGGGCTGCACACATGTAGCCAGAGAATCTGATCCCTTGCCTGGAGAGCTTCTCAGTGCAAATACTGGGAGGATCATGGGACACATCCACTGACCTCCAAGAGATGTCCTGTTTTGGTCTCTGGGGCCTGGAGCCTGGTGGCTGTGAGCACAGTGGCTGCCCTGTCACAGGTAGCAAGGCCTTGTGGTTGGATCCTTCTCCTCCCTAAGGAAAACCTGGAAAAATTTGGTGGTGAGCCTCAGTCTCTGTGTTTGTGTGGGTTTTGGGGAAGGTTTATTAATTTGGCATCTGGATTTGAGGCTGTAAACGCTTCAGAGGCTGTGGGCAAAGAGTGTGGGCTCAGGGAAGGGAGAGGATGTTGGGTTTGTGTTAGCCACATGCCGTGTTAATTAACACAGGCCATATTAATTGCAATATTTACATTATATTCTGCTATCATTGCTCCTCAGCACTGCTGGGGGAGTTGGTTTGCCTGTCACTGTAACCACACACTGCTCACTTCCGATGGGACAGCATTCCAAGGAAGTGTGTATAGTGAATTCCAAGCCTGCTCAGGCAGTGATATTTCTATGCCAGTCATCAAAGCCCATCTGACTGGGTCTGGCTGTGAATCAGAGTAATTCCTTATTGTGAAAGGAAATGGATTTGGGAGACACCAGCTTACAAAACTTGTGGTGGACATGAGGTGTTCACTCACCATTCCTTTCTCTGTCACTCAGCTGGATTAAAATTCCAATTTTCTTAAAGCAGACCTGGATTTCTTGCTCTAAGTAAGGAGTTGGCTTCCTGGTTTTGTGCAAAACCCAATTTTTCTTTCTGACACTTCAAGCTTTGAAAGCTTTGCAGAGCTAATTCTGCAGGTACCCCTGCATTTTATAAATCAGATCTTGTCTGAAGCTGGGACCTTCTTTCAAGTCTCAGAAGATCCCAAGATGGGAAAATGTAGAGTTTCCAAGCTTTGGATGGGAATAAAACTGTATCCTTGCCACTCAGAAGAAATCTGCTCCATGAATTGAAAGTTAAATTATAAGGATATCCACATTTGGGGATGATAGAGGTATCAGTTTACCATTTTTACGTGGCGGCATAAAACTTCCTACGTTGAATTTCCTTGCTTATATTTTGATTTTTTCTTTTTCATGGACATTAAGGAATGATGGTGCTTTGCTGCTTGGTTGAAAAAATTTGGCTTCTTCTTTCATAGTTTCTCTTTCAGCAATCCACAGGCATCACAGGAGTGGAGGAGAAATAATTGGCCTATAACTTTGCCCAGCTCAGGGAAAACACACAATTAGTGTTGCTGCAAATTGCTCCTGGATGAAATTGGTGAGTTGAAAAGTGGAGAAGCCAAAGCACCCTGGAAGTTGGAAAATTTCCCTCTTTGCCTTGGAGTGTCTATGATCTGGAGACATCAGTTGTATCTCTGGGTCTTATTTCCCTAATGGGGCATCTCTTGGGAATTTTTTCCATTGGAGAAGCATGGGAGATATCAAAGCCAAGCGGGACAACTGGCATGGGAGCATGAGGGAAAAGGTGAAGGCTGTGGGAAACGATGCCTGCAGGCTCTCTGTTCCACACCAAATACAGGCTCTCCCCAGCTTTAAAAGCAGGGCCCCATAAAACTCTGGGTGAGCCCCTTAATGGGTGTAAAATTCCTTGTCCCAGAGCATGCTCCCCGTTGTTTCCACAGCCTCTCACCTGGCTGGGGCTGGGAGAGCGGGAGCAGAGCAGGACAGAGCAGCTGCAATTCTCCCAGAATTAGGGAACTGCTCCAGCCTTCCCCAGCTGCAAAGGTGAACGTGCTGAGGAGGCTGAGGAGGGAGGTGCCCAAATCTCAGGTAAAATAGTGGCAAATTGAGCAATTCTTTGCATTAGAGTTCCATGTTTTGTAGCATGGGGAGAAAAAGCAGATGTCAGGCATGAAGAGGTGAGGTGGAATTTCACCCATCCTTCTGGTGCAGTTTGATGCGCCCAGCTCCTTCCTTGAGAGCCCCCTGAACCCCCTCCTGTGGTTTTTTTTTTCCATTTGTAAGATCCCAAGGGGTTCAGTGGACAAGGATCAGGTATGAGGGGAGCAGTAGACACAAAGCCCCTTGGAACAGAGGCTTCTTGAGCTCAAGGAGCTGGAAAAAAAATCAGTCCCAAAGGATTGAAAATATTGATCCACTCAGCTCTCCATTTTCACCCCAATGTGCTGGGGAGATACCAGCCCTGACCCACCCCATGGCAGGGAATAAACCATTCCCTAAACTTGCCTTGCCCCCTTGTGCAAAACACACTCCAAAACAGCTGAAATTCCCCTTGTTCTCAGTGAATGCTACCAAAGGTCTCCCCAGAACAACCGTGGGGAGCTGAAACATTTTATTTCTAAACAAAACAGAGCGATTTACTGCAGATTCTGCGTAGGAAATGAGAATTTTGCCCCTGTGGGATGAGTCTGGCCCTGCCCCAGGCCTCAGCTCAGGGAACCAGGGGCAGAGCTCTTATAAAGCACATCAAAATGGTCATCTGGAGAGGGCAGCCACTGAAGGGCTGCATGTTTTGTTTTGTTTTTTTTAATGGAGAGATGTGGAGTTTTTTCATTAGCTCCAGGCTGTAGAAGCTGTTGAGCTGAGTGTTGTGTGTGAAAGGGACCAAGCATGGCCCTGCCTCGGGGCAGGTGGGAGGTGCTTGAAGGACATAGTAGGGAGTAAGTGGTTGAGAAGCAGCTCAAGGTCGCGTCAGAAGCTTAGGGCTGGCTCTCAGACTGGCTCATTGCAAAACCCTTGGACCTGTGTCTTCCCAGCTTGCTGGGAGCGAGGGGAAGAGCTGCCAACACTTCTCAGTCCTTCTGTCCAGGCAAGTTTTGTCCATTCAGAGACCTTGGGCTCTGAGAAATCGCTCCTCGTGCCATCAGTGAGTGCAGCATCAGGTATTTATCTTCAAACCCTGCCCTGTTCCACTTCACTTCACAGTGCTCAGAAGGGTTTGGAAAGCCTGTGGAAATAGCTCCATACTGGCATCATTCTGCCCTTAAAAATGCTTTGTGTTTTAGGAACAGTGGGTTTGCAGGTGGGGAGGATCCTGGGGGGGACCCTGTGTCTCCTCTGGGGTCTGTTGGCTGGGAATGGACCACAGCAAACAACCTGGACACAGTATCCTTCTTCCTCTGGGGAGCAGCAACTCTGTCCTGCAGAGCTTGGAGCACGAGGGATGCCACTGGAGGACAGGTAGAGTCTGTGCAGTGCTGGTAATGGGAGCTTTGAGCACACTGGGGCTTTTCCTGATTAAATCCTGCTCCCCCTCCACCCCAAAGGAAGCTTAGGAAACTGTTTAACTTTTTGTGGGGGAAGTCAGGCGCTGGAAATGCCAGATTTATAGTTGCCACTGTAATCTCACACATGTGCTTTGATGCAGCCTTCAGTAACCTGACTCCCAGTGCTTTTCCTAAGAACATGCACTGGTAGCTCAGTTTTGGTTGCCCACAGAAGTTCAGATCAGGCATTCCCAACTCTGGAATGCCTCATTCTCCCACCTAGGCAGCACTGTAGTGCAGGTGATGGGAGTGTGTGCTCAGGGCAGTGCCAGGCTGGAGCAAACAGGGTGCCATACCCAGCAGCTGATTGGGATTGCCTCTGCTCCCAGGAAACTGCAGTTTTCCAGGTTTTCTGCTGCAGTGGTTCTATTTTTCAGACATATGAAACCAAGGCTACATGTTGAGCATCCTCTCTGGGAAGCCCCAGAGGTGCATGACCACAGAGCCCACCTGTGTTTGCTGCAGCATGAGAGAAAGCAAAATATTCTTTCTGAAGGGATGGGCTTCAAATCCTGTTCATCCATGGCTCTGGTTAGGAATTCATATCAGAGACATTCCCTAAATACAGAGCCCAGCACCAGCATGCTGTGAGCAAGTTTTGGTGGAGCTAAAGGAGTGCAGCCTGGATGGGAAGGCATGGAAGACTGGGAAATCAAGGTACTGACTGGGAAATTCCTTGGTTTCTGGTTTCAGGATGAGTGCGAGCCCTGTCCATGTCTCCCTGTTCAGGGCCGATACAAAGGTGAAGGTCATTAATTAAAAAAAATAAAACAACTAATGGAGCTGCTCAGTAAAAATACCTTGGATAATACCTTGGATGAGGTGCCAAGGATATGTGGGAGGACACCAGGCTTCCAGGCCTGATCTGAAATACCTTCATAGCTGCAGGAATTTAGGGTTACTTATATTACCTTAGGGTAGAAGCTATGATTCCGAGGAGCTGAGCGGATTCACATCCTCTGGAAGGAGAAATGACACATCCACTGAGAGGTGGGATGTGTCTCAGCAGCTGCAGGGGCTGGGCACGGACACGACTCGGATTCATCGGAAATTACTCAGGGAGCTGTCCAAACATGGCTCCATTTCCTTCGGAAATTGGTCATTTGAACAAATTTGTCAGCAGATCAGTGGGAACCAATCCGACCCCGCGTGGCGGCAGATCTGAGGGCTGAGTAATTGTGTGCTTGACCTAATCGTGCCAAAATCTTCACACTAATGACTAATAGAAATTCCCCGCTTAAAGAAAACATCTGCACGTTTCAGATCCCAGAGGTCCGGAGGTTCCCGGTGAAGACCATCCCTGAAAAACTATTTTCATCGTCTTTCTCAGTGATTTACAGTGTTCTGTTTACTGTGCTGCCTTTTAAGTTATCTGCTATCTAAGTTATCTGGGATCCAGCTCAGGACACATCAGAGGATTCCTGTCTGTCCCAACATGGGATTTAAAACTGGTGCCCTGCACTAATTCCTTCATATAATACCAGCAGTGACAACTCTCAGCTGAAGATGAAATAAAAGGGAGAGGGTGCAGAAAGATGGATGAAAAGCAGACTTTCCTTGGAAAAGAGAGTGTTGACTCGCTCCCAGTCCATAAATACCTCTTTGGGGAGGCAGTTCTGGATGTGAGAGCATTTCACTCAGAAGGTGAAGACACAGGCATGTGGCTTGGGAGAAGGTTGTCAGAAGGCCACGATCCCACAGTGGGGAAGGTGACTCCCATTCTCACCACTCCTGTGCTGCTCCTGGATTGCATTGAAACTGCCTTGGATGTGGGGAGAAATAAACCTGATCTTTCAGACTCACCTTAGTTCACTTTAGGACTGGACGAGCTCTCCATGAGGAGAGGAAAGAGGAGGGAGGGTGTTATTTCAAGGAAAAAGGAACCTCTCGACTGCAGATTTGGAAGCAATTACAGGGAGAAGCCAGGAGGAGAAATGCAATCAGAAATGTAATTACAGGAGGAGAAAATGCAAGCTTTGGAATGCACCTGATGTGGCTCCTTGCCAGCCAGGGGGGCAGGAGCCACAGGAACCGTAAGGGCTAAACCACGGCCATAAAATCCACTGCAACATTTCCATTTCACATGTCCTTGGTTTTTTTTTCCACTTAGCTGCAGATCCATTTGCCTCCTAAATAAGAAGCTGATAGTGGGAATTTTTGGCCAAGAAAAGGAGGTAGCAGAAGTCCTGGCACACTGGGATGTTTGAGATCTTGGAGATGGAGAAGAATGTGGAAGGCAGTGGGTAAAATATGGAAATGAAGAGTAAGTGCTCCATCAAAACGCTCTGGCTGTTTGCCCAAATCCATGGGCAGGTGTGGGTAAAAGTGAGAATGAAAACCTCAGTGCACAGAGCCAGGGCACCCCTTCCCAAAATCCCACCGAAATCCCACATGTTCTGCTGCTAACTATTCCCTTCATCCCCATGGAAAAAAAAAGAAGGACAAGATAAAGCAAATCAGGATTCTGGGACATTGGGAACCACTGGGACAAACTGGGATCAGGAAACACAAGGACAACCTGTGGATCAAAGGGTAGGAATGCAGGTTCCCAAATAAAGAGGTGATTATGTGAGCACTTAAGGAGGGATTAGAACTGTAGGTGATAATAGTAAGCAGCTGGAAAAGGAGGCCGTAAAGAGCCAGAAATAAAATAAAAGGCAGGTGGAAAAAAAGAACAGGTGAGAGAGGTGTGGTGGGAATCCTGCCCCAATTAAAAAGCTGAAAACAAATGCTCTGATGCACCTCATTTCAAAGGACCATCAGAGAAATGTATGAAATGAGGTACCAGGTGAGGCGCTCTGGCTCCAGCTGATCCCCTGTTTTCTCCCATGTTTTCCTGTGTTCTTCTTTGGGCAGGAGCCTGTGTTCTCTGATCTTCTGAAGAGGTGCCTTTGTGGGAAGAGCAGTCTTTGGAGTCCTGCTGAAGTGCCCCTCCTGTTCCATCGGGCTGTGGTTTGGTGGACAACTGTTCTTGATGCTTCCAGCCTGTCCTTCACAGTCCATGTTGCCTCCTTAGCCAGCTGCCTAGGGGGCTGAGAGGGAAAAATGCCTCCCAGATTTTGTCCAAAGCACTGAATATCCTGCCAGAAGCTGGTTTTCATCTTTGCTGCAGCCTTGGAGCTGGGGTTGAACCAGGGGGGTTTACAGCTCTTATAGTTCTGGTTCCTTGAGCTGCAGATCCTGTCCTCAGATTTGTGTTAGACACACGAAACCTCAGTCTTAAGTTCTATGGGTGGCCTGGGGATCCACTGCACAAGGAAAAGCCAATTTTCATCATTTTCAAATGGCTAGTTCACACAAAAGGGTCAGGAAAATGACTTTCACCCACACCACTGAAAAACAAAAGCTCCGGTTCTGATCCTTCATAACTTTTTTCCTTGTATTTGCTTTTCACTGCTTCAGAAACCCTTTGGAGCTAAAGGTAACAGTACGTGGCAGAAAGAGGAAAGAATAAATCCAGTTTAACTTCAATTTGCTTTTCAGAATAAGAAGCTACCCCAAACCCTTCATACTGATGCATGACCCGACCTCCTTGCTGGATCTCTTTTTTAATTCCCTTTGCCAGAACCACCAGATTCATGGAAAATCAATGTGTGTTTAGGGCACAGAGGAGGCAAGGGCGTGTCCTGCACTTCCAGTCCTAGTCTGGGGGGTTTCAGCCCTGTGACACCCATCAGGAGCCCAGTGAAGAAGGGAAGGAAATTTATAGTAGGGACAACCTGGTCTAGTGGAAGATGGTTGGAATGAGATGGGCTTTAAGGTCCCTTCTAACCCAAACCCTTCTGTGATTCTATCAGTCTATAATAACATATTTCTGGGGCCAGAAAATCAAAAGAACCCTGAAGTAATTTCTCTTTCTCCACCATAAAATATTCTCTTGAATTAAGCTGAAAGCATCATGTTTGTAACCAGAATAGGAAACTGTGGGATAAATGTCCAGTTTAGAGTTTGAAAGAGACTGATGGAAGCACTGGGAGAGGGTTTGAAGTTTGGGAAACCCTGATTGGAGGGTTTGGAGAGGGAGTGGCCAGATCGACCCATTTCTGTCATGGATAAAGGAATATCAGCTCCAAGGAGAGGTAATGGTTCATTGATGCTGGTTTGGGGTTTGGGAGGTCACCACTCACTTTTTGGCTCTTCCAGACCCTTGCCAGTGTGAATTTGGGCTCCTATCCAAAATGTGACAATTTAGCCAAAGACACTTCACACAATTAACTTGGAACCAATGCAGGGGGGTCACCCAGAGCTCACCAGAGCAGTCTGTTCTGCTGGGTCACCTCAACTCCTTTAAAAGACAATAAAAAGGAGAAAAATAAAATAAGAACACAACAGGGACAGTAAATTTCCAGGCTTGCAGTCTCTTGTGACTTTTTAAATTGTTCTAACTGCTTTGCTTCCCCTTGAAATGTTTCAGGCAGCCCTGGAAAGCGGTGTCTGATCCAGCGAGAGTGCCTGGGTGTGATGTGATCCACTGCTGTACTTTGGTTTTATGTGGACATCACCTCAGATTTGTGCCAATTAGGGGTTCATTTGCCACACATTAATATCAGTATTTCTGTTGGGTTTATCTTGCACTGTCCATGTCCATGTCATCCATCCTCAGGGATGCAGTGATGCAACATCTGTGCCTTCCAGGAATTGCCTGCTCCACCAGCTCCCCAGCTGCTTTTGAGGGCTTTTAACCATAAAAAATAAAGGAAGGGAAAATATCACAGCCACTTATCCTCTTTTTTCCTTGCAGTTCTTCCATCTGCCCAGGGATCCCTCTGCAAGGATGTATGCATGGGTCAGTCTCAGGAGGGAAATTCCAGGGGAGAGTGATGGTAAACTTGTGCAAAAAGCAGGAAAATAGTGTTGGAAGGGTGATCAGCAGGACTGTGAGAAATGAAGGCAGGGGTGAAGGGTCAGGCTGAAATAGCCATGAAACTTCTCCCCCATTTCTCTCAGGCTTCATCCATATGGTTCCAGTTTGACTCCTTGGTCACTCTCACCTGGCACACCGGATCTTCCAGTGCCTTCCAGTGGCAAAGAAACCATCAGCAGAGGCTCAGGCATGTTAAAGTGACTAAAACCAGGCACATCCCCCTTTTTTTTGCGGCTGAAATGAGGGGTGGGGGCACTTTGAGAAGGCTCTGGGCTGTGAGGGCTTGTGAACAGGCAGCTCCATGGATGTGGCACAAATGCCTGAGGCCCTGAGGTGGAGAGCACCTCAAGGGCTGCAGTTTGGCCCCGTGGCTGTGTTTTATACCCTGTTTTTAAGATCCTGGCGGCTGTCAGTGTGTGTGTGAGCACCGAGGGAGGACACCTGGCTGCTCCACTCAGGAATTCACATCTGCAAACAGCTGGAGGAACAGCCAGGGGGGGATCCTGGCTCCAGGGAGGTGGCTGAGGGAGAAAATGGCATTTAGGTGTCTGCTGGTCTGATTTCTTCACTTCCTGGCCTCCCTTGCACATCCCCCCAGCCTGGGAGATGTGGGAAGCACATTGCTGTGGGATTTTAAAGGACTTGGCAGTGAGGGAAGTGTCAGGGGAAAGATAAAGCCAGAGGTATCTTTTCTTGTGGTGCGAGCTGAAGATTATTGCAGGTTTGGGGTTCTTGGGCAAGGGTTTTGCAAGAGAATCTGTTTTGTAACTCTTTTTTTTTTTGATTGTTTCCTCTGAAGGCAACATGCTTAGCTGGCTCATTACAGTACTTACCAAGAATTTGTCCTAGGACAGGATTAATTAATGAGGCTGTCAGCATGTTGGTTTCCCACCACAGTTCTCTTTCATGTCCTCCCTTGGGAAAAAGGCATCTGTCCAGGGGAAAATTTTTATGGTGATGGGCAGGCTGCAGTCTCCTTTTCCTCAGAAGCTACACTGATTTTAGGGATGAAAAGATGTTTACAAGGGCTTTAGACTTTTGGAAGTGGTTGCAGTTTAGGACACTTGTGTATGCCAGCTGCAAATATCATTTTGGTTACCTGTTGTTCCAACCTGAGAGAGGATCCAGGGAAGTGCCTGGAGAAAATATTTAAGGAAAAAAAGTAGAGGCTGTTCAGCTTTGATTGTAGTTTTCCTGTGCAGGGCCAGGAGCTGGACTCGATGATGCTTGTGGGTCCCTTTTGACAGAGGATATCCCGTGATTTCTGTGACCCTTTCATGTGATATGGCCGAGGATAAACCGAAGGACAGAAAAAAGCCACAGCCAGCTGTGGGGGAGAGGAGGGCGTTGGGTCAGCAGGCAGGGCTGTGGTGGCACTGACCATGGAGCCAGCATCTCCAGTCTGCTTCTGTCTTTCCCTTTCCTAAACTTGAGCACGGGAGGCCTCCTGCTCCAAACGTTCTCCAGGATCTGCGTGTTGGCCTCAAGCTTCCCGGTGTCCCAAAGGAAGGGCTTTGTGCACCATCCTTGCTGCTCCTGCACCAAGGAGAACAATCTATCATGCTCAGAGGGGTGTGAGGAGGTAGGACAGGAGTCTCTGCTCTGCCTTCTGAGCCCAGAGAGGGATTTTCTAACCCACTCCCTGCCAGATCCCTGCGGCTGAATCCTTCCCAAAACCTCACGTGCCTCCTCTCGCTATCTACAAACGGAAATACTTTGTCTCTTATCTCAGAGTTCTTTGTGACTTCAAAGTGGTTTTTCCTGGTGTCTGGACAGCTCCCAGCCATGAGGATCCTCACCAGAGCTGGGCTATCCCTGTTCATTCCTTCCTGTTGTGTGCAGCCAGGAATGTCCTGCTTTTCCTCAGCTGTGCTGAGGAGAGGGTGCAGCCCGGTGTGCCTGTGACTCATGGCCCTGCTTGCATCTGAAGCCATGGATGAGGGTTTTTTTGGGGATACTTCCCATTTTAGGATGTCCTGCCAGAGTGCCCTGGATGTGCCGTAGGTCTGTGCAGATGTTGCATCCAAGCCTGGATATGTTTAGGAGCCCAACAGATGTCCCTGTGATGGGGCCAGTGGAAGCTTGGAAATCTGGAATGAAAGGCTAAAAACCATTAATTGTACCCAGTATAAACCTTGTGGAGGGGAAAGAGGACGTTTCACAATTTCCTTGCAGTGATAACCTTGCTGGGCTTGTCCAGTTTTTCTCCTTGAAACAGGTCCTTGGCCAGATACCAGGGAAGTGGGATGAGCAGCCCTGCTGCTGATATCTGGGGTTCTTTACCTGCTGGGTTTTCATGGCCATTGCTGCCTCTTGGCCACCTTTCCCCCTCCCTTTTCAGAATCACAGAAATATTTCATTGGAAAAGCCCTCGAAGATCATCGAGTCCAAATGTTCTCCCAGCACTTCCAAGGCCACCACCAAGCCGTGTCCCCAAGTACCCCATCCACACAGCTTTTAAATACCCCTAGGGCTGGTCACTCCACCACTTTCTGTGAAGAAACTTTTCCAAAACCCCAGTCTTTCCACTCAGTTATCCCACTTTTTCACGGCATGCACGCTCTTACCAAACTCTTCTGTTCCCTCTTACCACATATAACAGGGGTGGCTCCTGCTTGACAGGATAATCTCACCCATGTGCAGAGCTTTTCAGCTGAGGTGGCTTTATAGCTCAGTAAAATTTAAACTTGCTAACTAAAAAAAAAAAATTAAAATTAAAAATTTACACCTGATTTGTGGGCAGCAGGTCCAGCACGTGCAAATGGGAAAGGCTGGAGACACCTGGGAGGAGATACAGGCACAGAAGTTAAGGGAGGAGCACCCCAGAGGTGACATTCAGAAATGCACAGCGATATTCCCAGCTTTTTTTTTCAGGAGCTGAAAAGATCCAAGTGTCTGTGTGTGGCAAATGCCTTCCATCTAGGAGTGTTTGCACAGACTTCTTGCATCTCCTGCTTCCTGCAGTTGCATAATCACAGGATCACAGAACCATGGAATGGTTTTTGCTGGAATGAACCCTAAAGCTCATCCAGATTCACCCCCTGCCATGGGCAGGGACACCTCCCACTATCCCAGGCTGATCCAAGCCCCTTCCAACCTGGCCTTGGACACTGCCAGGGAAGCTGCCCAGGCCCAGCTTCTCTGGGCACTCTGTGCCAGGGCCTCCCCACCCTCACAGGGAACAATTCCTTCCCAATATCCCACCTAACCCTACCCTCTGGCAGTGGGCAGCCATTCCCTGTGTCCTATCACTCCAGGCTCTTGTAAACTATACCTTTGGGATGCTCCACTCAATACTCAGGATGGGCTGGTACACTCAGGATAGAAAGCAAGATCCAGAGTCAGATGTAAATATTGATGAGATATTCGCCAGGATACCAAAAAAAGAAGTGTTTCATATTGCACAGGAGGCCACAATTCCTGTCTTCTGTGGGGTTTTTTGTCCTTAAACACTTTGGTGCTTTGAGATGACCATGGAAGCAGAAACCATGCCGGGAACAGCTCTAAGAATAATAAATTGATGTGTTCCAGGACACAATCCCACATCTCACCTGCCCATGGCACACAGGACTGGGCATAAAGCTGGATGTGGTTAGGCAGGAGAGAGAGGGAAGGGTTAGGTTGGATATTAGGAAAAATTTCTTCACTGAAAGGGTATTCAAGCATTGGAATGGGCTTTCCAGGGAATTGATGGAGTCACCAACCCTGGAAATGTCCAAGGCCAGGTTGGACTTGGAGCAACCTGGGATAGTGGAAGGTGCCCCTGCCCATGGCAGAGGGTGGGACTAAATGATCTTTAAGGTCCCTTCCAGCTCAAGCAATTCTGGGATTCAATGTCCATCCCAACTAAGATTTTAGGATGTTTCTTCCCCTAGACAGTGGTTGTGCACTGGAAGAGGCTCCCCAGGGAAGTGGTCACAGCACCAAGCCTGGAAGAGCTCGAGGAGCATCTGAACAATGTTCTCAGCCATATGGTTTAGTTTTAGGTGGTCCTGGGAGGAGCAGGGAGCTGGGCTTGATGGTCCTTGGAGGCCTCTTCCAACTTGGGATATTCTGTGACTGTGATGAAAAATGAATTCTCCTCCTTAAAGGGGAGTGTTTTATCCTGGCCCCTGTATCCATCACAGGCAGGAATGCTGAGAAGTTGCTCTAATTCTGAATGTGCTGATGCATGAAATTGTCACTGCTTTTGCAGACTTGTTGCAAGACCTCCCTTGTCTATACCAATCTATATTTTGTCTACATTTTGGATGGTACAGCTGGTCCTTTTTGCACTTTTTTTCACTGCCTTTTCAGGCCCCAGGCTGTAGACTTTGCTACTGGTGTTGCTCTTGAGATGCTGTGACTTCGCTTCCTCAGCCTTCATCACTGTTGCTCTGGGGGAGAGGAAGTTGCTTTCCATGCCCTGGATGCTATTAGGAAAAATCACAAGCTGTCTGATGATTATTACTATATTATAGTTTTCTTTTTCGGGCCTTAGAACGCTGAAGAGTAATGAATGTGCTAAACCTCATACCAGCAGAAACCCGAGGAGACAGGACATCTATTAATAAAAATAAAGACAGAAATTGCCCCCAGCATTCACCCATAGTTAGAAAGCTAAACCACAGCCCCAGAATGATCCCCTTCAGTCTGAACATGTGCTCACTGACACAGGCACTGCAAGAAGATCCCGATTCCACGGGAGACCAGGAAAGGTAATTTGGCAAAAAAATAGAAGCTTGGGGAAAATCCCTCCGTTTTTGCCACTGGTGTTTGCCCAGATTGTTAGGGGAAAAGGAGAGGAGAATGGTGAATGAAAGGCAAGCTTCCATCTGCATCCCCCTGGAGGGATCACTGAAGGAGGACAAATTAAATTTCGATATTAGGAAGGAATTGTTCCCTGTGAGGGTGGGGAGGCCCTGGCACAGGGTGCCCAGAGAAGCTGTGGCTGCCCCTGGATCCCTGGCAATGTCCAAGGCCAGGTTGGATGAGGTTTGGATCAGCCTGGGATAGTGGAAGGTGTCCCTGCCCATGGCAGGAGGGTGGAATAAGTTGAGCTTTAGGGTCTGTTCCGACCCAACCCATTTTGGCAGCAGTTTGAGCGGTCACTTGTTGAGTTGAAATGACCCAGAGGGAGGGTGCTAGCCACAGGTGCTCTGTTCTGCCACTTGTTCTGCTCCCCTGAAACCAGCTGGTGCTCAAACACGAGCAGAATAATTTCATCTGGCTCCAACTCTGAGACTCCCCCCAGATCAAGTAAGCTTTTAAAAATACAACCCTCGTGGCCAGTTCTGGTTGTTGTTGATGGAAGATTATCTATGGTAATTAGGGAATTAATTCAGCCTAAGCAAATATCCCTTTTCTTGTGCCTAATGAAGCTTTCTGATGTCTTTCCAAAAGGATCCTCTCGGAAAGGAAGAGCAACACCTGCTGAACGAGGCAGCAAGACAAAAGGGGTGGCAGAAGAACCACGAGGAGAGTTCAGGAGGCTTTGTCTGGTTCAGACAGTTCCAGCCACAGCCCCGTGGGCTGGGTCACAGGAGCCCTGCCTGGACCACAGAGCTGTCAGGTGCAGGAGGACCACAGCAGCTTCTGCTTCCTCCTTCACTAAAGATGAAAGGGCAAAACCCGCCCACGAATATCAAAAGAGCAGATGATTGCAGCCAGTGGCCAGCACAGCCTGTGCTTTCTGTGCTGTGCAAAGCAAGCCAGGAGACAATTAAGGTCTAATGGCAATTAGACCTCTAAGAGTAATAAAGTAAGTCGGATTTATTCTCTGTTAGAAACCACAGCCCAATGATTTTAGACCTTCCCCAGGAAACAGCTTTCTTTTCTTTTCTTTTCTTTTCTTTTCTTTTCTTTTCTTTTCTTTTCTTTTCTTTTCTTTTCTTTTCTTTTCTTTTCTTTTCTTTTCTTTTCTTTTCTTTTCTTTTCTTTTCTTTTCTTTTCTTTTCTTTTTTTCCTCTTCTTATTTTGATTGTTGTTTCCCCAAGCTTAGCAGGGGTTTGCTGTTTTCTTGATGAAAAGTAGACTTCTCTGCTCTTCAATAAAAAAAATGAATTGGAAACTGACATTTCCGGGGAAACTGTCTTGGGGCAGGGCAGGAGGGGAAAATGTTTTTCATTAAATGTTGTGAATGAGATTTTTTTTATCCTCTCCCTTGGAGCATCGATCCTGTGGTCTCCCTCCTGATAAGCAGTGTAAACATATCCTTAACCTTTCCACTGCTTGATCCTCTTTTTCTCTTTGCCAGGATCTCTCCAGATCTCTCCAGCAGCCTCCTCAAGCCATGTTACCCCTGAAATCATAGGTTGTATGATCATTTAGGATGGAAAAGCCCT
>VZRX01003474.1:0-10748 GCA_013398075.1 Notiomystis cincta
TCTCCCTTCTTGCCCATCAGCTCCCGTTCCCTGCTCGGGTGGGTATTACCGGGCGATCTCTCTCGGGACAGCCCCGGGGGGAGCCGGGGCCCGGGATGGTTCAGGCTGCCCGAAGGTGCTGCTGTGCTCCCGCGTGTGGTGAGGGGTTCACCAAGTCAGCACCGCCGAGCGGGGCCGTGGGGCTCTCCAGGGCTGCAGCCACCCCCCTGGGCAGCTGGGAAAGCACTGTGGATTTACAGCCCCTCCTCGGTACCGCGTGTATTGCTCAGCAGCACAGGCCAGATCAGATCTGCTCACGTCTCCAAACTTCTTCAGGGTAGAATCACACTGAAGCTTTGCTCTTTCTCTCTTCCTCCTTTTCCCCCTCAGGACCATGTTGCAAAAAAGGATTCTACGAATTCCAGTGAACTGTTGTACTCGATTGTCAGCCACGATGTAAAACATGAAGTCTCTGTGATTGACAGCGATAATCAGACAGAATATGCACTTATCAGTGTGCCCAAGAGGAAGGCAAATGTGGCCAGCCCTGAAGAGCATAGTGAATATGATGATGTCCTGGTAACTTAGAAGGCACTCTTTTGCCTGAGTGTGTGCAGCCACGATAACCATCCTACCTCTGTTGTCGGGTCTTCAAACAAATCCCTCTCTCTTCTTACCAAGCTTACTCATTAGGCTACGTCTGCCACTTATTTACTATGAGACAAACCTGTCCATGAACAGCTGATCAGAGAAAGGAACACGGGCTGGGTACAGGTCTTGACAATTAAACCAGGAGGAATCAATAGCAACTGCCATCATAAAGACAGTGTTCCTCTACAGAAAATCAGGAGCTACAATATTTTATGCAACTGAGGCTGTACATTTTTCTGGACTTTTATCATTTTTTTAAGGGCTCTTAAAGAGCTACTGCTATAAATCTCAAAAATGCAATAATAACAGGGGTTTTCTGTTTGTCTGGGGAATGTTCCATGTTTTAAATGAAAGTATAAACCTTGCGTTATAAAACTTTTGTCCTAAATTTCTCTGACCTGCTTGATTTGTACCACTATGCAAGGCACAATTTTAATAAAGAACTCGTTTCTCAAATTCCCCCCTCCCCCTTCTAATGTAATAATACTTATCTTAGTGTGAAGTCTTAATGAAGTTGGAATTAAATAAAAAAACCCCAAACAATAAACTACATGCAAAACAAATATTACATCCACAAGAAAACAGTCAATACTGATGCTGCCCAGGTGGTAACTACCTCTCAGTAGCAGAGGTCCACGTGCTGCTTCCATGACACATTGCTTCCAGCTCACTTCTCCTGGAGTCTCCAGTTTGTCCTTCTGCAGTGCAAGAATATCAGCTCCTCACAGAGGAACCTCCTCTGCAAGCTGCATTTCTGGGCATGAACAAAGGACTGAAAACAGGGATTCAACTCTTTACCAGAGCTCATAAAGTGATTATGTGCCTGTGTTCTTGCTTAAGCATGTTTTTTCTCTCCCTCCATTTTTGTAACAAAACAGTATAGAAGAAAATGTTGAACGGTTTTTCTGATTTTAAGTCTTCTCTAGTATGTGATTGCTGGCTGTAGGCCTGGCTTTATGGTGCAGGGCCTTTTTAACTCTCACCTGGAATTTCTGTGCTGGGGACAGTCCCATGGGCAAGTGCAGGGAGCAGTGGATGGACACACTGCCAGCACATGCAGGTATCACTGCTGTGGCAGGCAGCTGAGTCTGCCCAAAACTCATACTGGCTGCTATGGCTACACACACGACACATGCCATAGGATTTTGAAGGGCTGGCTGTACACTCCACAAGCTGCTTTTTTAACAGTGTCTCAGTTGTCTCAGTCATTAAAGTATTATTCTTATTCTTTCTATTAAAATTAATATTGATCATTCACACAAAGTATCTAACTTGATGTAATAATGTGTTTTCACACTGATGTGTCCCTAATGGATTGAACCATAATTAGTTCACTTTTTAACTTTCTTTTACATGATCAATTTACCTCACAGATACATAATCAGATACATAACTTTTTTTTTGACACTTCCTTCAATGAGAGTCCAAAACTTGACTGGATGCAGTTTGTAAAGTCAGGCATTTTCTGTTGAATATCACATCTTACCACAGCTCTGCCTCCTTTCCTGTGAAGTTCTGGGGTAAAGGTATGGAAGTAGAGGAGGATGACTGGGAAAAAAAGAAATGCTTGCTTCCTTTTTTCTCTCAACTCTTAATGCTCATATGGGTATCACAGTAAAGAAGTCTAATCATTACACTGTTTTTCAGTTCCTAGAATCAAGATAAAGAAGTGTTCAAGGAAAGGATCAGGTATCTTGGTGAGAGCAATAAGTTTGAGAAGCATCTCAACAGCAACTAATTTCTTTGCTGCTGGTGCTTTCATAGCCTGCTGCTTCTGGGACAAGACATATAAGCCATGAAGTTTATCCTTCCCCAGTGTAAGAATCAAAAGGAATCTCTCTTCTAGCTGTATGCTGCATAGAGTATTACAGTGAGAGAAATTATAGTTCTTACAATCACTGCTATATCTTACAAACTAAGAGGGGATCAGAGTAAGCCACAAATACAAGAGTCATGCAAACTACTAATTTGGCCCAGAATGTTTCCCAAGTTCAGTTTAAACACATGCAACAACAACAACAACCATGGATTTGAGGGTACAGCTCTGTCAGACATGCTTCACACAGCGAAGCATTTAGAATTCCAATGGCTATTTTCCAACTCGCACAGCTGAAAGACTAGAGCTGCTAAAGAATGAAAACAGTCACTTTTAGAGTAAAAATAAATAATTTAATGCACAAAAATATTGTCAGATTACTCCTTAAATAAACTAGAAACATTAGAAAAAGAGAAAAACAATTTTCCATTACATCTTTCTTACAATACAAAATGTTTCTTAAAATAAAAGTGTCTATTCAATACTACTGACATTTATAAGGGTATAAATAAATGAAAATATATACTTCACTAACATGGTAGTGAATACTTTCATACAGAATTCCATTCTGCATAAAGTTAATGCTTAATTTTTATGTTATAATCAGATACCTTCGTTTTGGCACTGATTCATCTTATCTGGTCTCTTATCAACAAGAACAACTATTTACTACCTTATTAAGGCAAATACCTAATATCTGTTCATTTTTACCCCCAGTGCTGGGCAGGAACTATAATTAAGGGTATAGACTAGTCTCGAGATTTACAGACAGAGGTCAAATCTCTGTCTATTCACTGGTAGCAGTAGTTAGCTATAAAAGCACACTGCTAATTCAACTCTTGGAAGATGCCTGTGTTAGTGAACTAGACAAGTCTCTTCATGCTGTTGCTTTCTTCTTTCATATTTTACATTGAAGAAGAGAAAAATAGAGCAAAGAGCACTTATCCAGGGAGACTGTAGGAAGAATAAGGAAATTTTGAGAGTTAAAGCTTTCTTAAGAAGCTAGTGCAAAGGCCTTGCATGTAATTAAAGAATACAAATATACACACACACACACACATATATATATAGGTTTTCAGGCTGTTCTACAAGGAAAGAGCAACTAGAAAACATGGCATATGAAGTCTGGAGAGAAAAAATAACAGATATGAGTTTGGGTGGAAGTGAGCATTAAGAATGAAGCTGCAGATAATTTTGGACAAGACTGCTTTTAAACCTCATGCAGAGCATTCAGATTTAATCATAAGGCAAGTCAAAGCAGAGCTTTCAAAGTCAACAGAACATGCATCAAATACCTGATTTTCTCAGGGGTGCAACAGATTATTGAAATATAGAAGAAGGAGATGGTGGTGCTATAGCAATACAACACTGTCATACCACACTTTCCATTTACAATATTGCATCACAGGCAGTATTTATAGGACAACAATTTTAGAAGTGCTTCTACCTAATAAATAGTTCCTTGCCCTGAGATTACTAATAGATAAGGAATCCCATCTCTTCTAGGGCGTGATGAAGATGAGGAATCTTTCCATCATTTCTCTGAAAGTTAAAACAGTACAATATTAATATTAAAATGAAACTTTAAATAGATAGGTCAACATACTCTTTCCTGTCTCTTTTTATATTACTTTTTCTAAGAATCCTGTCAATATATAAGGAATAAAATGTTTCTAAAAATAGGAACTCATGACTTCTTGATTTCTTGTCCCTTGCTAAGAGTCCCAAGAAAAATCAATAGGAGTTAATTGCAAACCTTAATTACATACACTTCAATGCTGAATTGGTAGCCTAGGATTATTCTAAAAGCACATAGGTGTGGCTCAGTAAATTGGGGCTGGGGGAAGGCAGCTCCATGCAGTGCTTTCAGTATGACTTCAAAGTACATGGGACTTATATACAACCATTTCTATCAGGACAAATACAAATGCATTGGAATCACTACCCAGTCACTGATAGTCATTGGAATCACTGCCTAGAAAACCTGGAAAAAGGAACATTTGTTTCCTTTAAAGGTATTTCTGTGCATAATAAATTTTCTAAAAAACAATAGAAAGACAAAAATCAGAAGTCTTTTTCATCCCTTGGATTAAAATTTGTTTTGTTAGCATTCAAAACTGAATGTACAACAAGGAGAAATATTTTTAATTATTTGTACACACACATATAAGGAGATTTTTTTTGCATAGATAAAACGCAATATTAGATCAGAAGAGTTTGGTTGGAGTCCACAGCTAACCAGTCTCATCACTCTTCCCTTTCTCATCAGAGAACCAGTGAGTCCCAGGTTCTAAGTTAAGCATATCAAGACTTTCTGAAAACTATTTTATAATGTACTTAATACTGTTATGCAAATTATATTTACTAATGAATTGCAATATCTTTCTAGAAGTACTTCCCTCCTTTCCCATAAATACTTCTATTCTTTGTAAAGAAACAGTTTCTCTAATGTACAGCACTTACATGTGAGAGAAGTTGGGTCAAGCTTTAACCTGTCACATTCAGGTGTCCCAGGATTAAGAGTATCTTCATCATAAATATTTTGACGTAAAATGTTCCTTATAAAATCTGGGTTCATAGTGTTTTCCATAAATCCCTCTGTTGATGATGGTACAGAAAACACTAGCTGATAAATTACAGTGGAGCTTTCATTACTGAAAAACAAAGTCAAGGATGAATGTCTTCAAATTTCAACAGTATCTTTTGGGGGTTTTTTGAGAAGACTGACTTTTCATAACAATGTTGGCATGGATTTTCTAAAAATAAACATTTCCCCAAGAAAAGCATTATGAAAGAAAACGGCCAAAGATGCCTCCCCCTCCCTTCTCAGAACAGCTCTTGAAACTGGGTCTCAGAACAGCTCTTGAAGTCAGCCAGAGATGTGTTTTCAAACACAAAAGGGCAGTTGGACATGGGATGTGGTTTGCAGCACTGGTGCTTCACAAGAAGCCACTGATAAGAGTTGTTGCAATATCCTGTGCATAGTTTAGCTAGGAACCTGAAGGAAGGTTTGTGTTCCTGCCAGCAGTGCCTGGGACCACCCAGCTGTGCTCCTCACTCAGCTCTGGAGTGGGTTACACAAACCAGTGAACTGAAGACTATTTCTGGAGATTTCAGTTTTTGTGGTCTACCAAAACTGACTATGATTCCACAGCTACATTTTGCACTCACAGAATTCAAGACATTTCCAAAAAATACTTGAATGGGGGAAAATAAAAGGAAAGAAAGAAAGGGAGACAGAAAGAGAGAGACATCAAAGAGGCAGAGAGAAAGAGCTATCAGCTAGCCAATATAAGTGCAGAACTACAGCTTTGTACTTGATAATGTAAACCGTAATTAGTCCCCATAAGGCTAAGGAGCTGCAGTTCACCATTGAACAGAGCTGGCATGCCCAAGGAGGCATATTCCTCAAAGGAGCAAAGTGCCCTCACAGCTGCCCCTTTCCACATTCCAGCGTGGCTCTTCCTCTGTCCTTGCTATCTCAAAGGACCTGGGACTTTGCAAAACCTCTTCCCTTGATTTTCTCCTGTCTTTCTAACTTCTTCTAAAAGACTTCGTTTTCAGAAGTCCTTGGAGAAGCTTCCCCTGCCTCTCTGCTATTTCTCCATGACAGGAGACATGTATATTCCTCTTGCCTTTATCTCTTCTGGGAATAAAATGATTCTCTCCTCCCCATGCACCCTGTTTTATTTATTTAAGATTATTTAAACAACATCAACCTTAAGTGCCTTCAGCAATTAATTTTTCTTTTAATAAATAGCCTTGAATTTGTTTATTAAGGTCTGTAACTGGAACCAAAGATAACAGAGATGATACTTCACAGCAACAATATATCACATTATATAATTTTAGTAGCATTTACCATTTACACCAGAGGATCCTTTGACCAATTTTCACTGCCTATACACATATTTTTTCCCAAACAACCTATTTTCCACAGATTTAAATATTGTACATGTTTACATAAGCACATGTCTCATCAAAAGCCTGTAATTTTCAGATAACTTTGGTGACAGAAATTGCTTACCTGAAAGAAATCACTTGAGCTGACCTAAAGTAACGTCCTAATGCTGGAGATGAACTATAGACCTCTGTTAGCTGAGAGAGAGAGAAAAAACATTTTCTTCTACTCAGTGTCTTTTTTCCCCCTCACAAAACAAACAAACAAAAACCCCAACAACAACAATTCCAAAACCTCACAGCAACTCATTCTAATAAAGTGCTTTAAGTAGCATAAAAACAGGTGCTGAAGGTCAAATAGGAGCAAATATCTGCCCTGGAAAAGGTACAGAGTCCCTTTAAATTTGACAGACAAGTTAATTGTGCATTTGAGTGATTGCTATATGACCCTAACACAATGGAGGCATTCAGGGTGAACTAAAGTATGTGCTCATGTTGCCATGTGCAATTAATGTTGTTGGGTTTGGGATTTGATTAGTACCAAGAGGCTCTTCTAGCTCTTACTTCGTAGAGGGGAGGGTCTGTCCTGAGACTGCCTTCCCACCATGTCCAAGTGATCACTGCCATGTGTGCTGAGTTTATTTCAGCTGTAATTCAGAGTTGTGTTGGCTCAGCAGCAATCACAATTATAAACCCAGGCTGTAATCATGTACTTGTAAGAGAATGCAGCACATAGGATGTTTAGTTCATATTATGCTTAGACGACTTTCACAGGCCACTCATAAATTATTCAATGATTCTATGAAAAAGGTGATGACTGTGTTTTAACAAATTATCAAATTTAAGGGAAAAAAATTGATATATTTTTGTGCTTAAAAGCAGACAATTCATCTTTTTTCTAGATCATGACTTTAAAAAGTACAACACATTTTATTTGTGGACTTGCAAAGGACTGAGTTGCTGCACAGAGAAACAGAAGCTTCTTAAAAGTCAAAACACTGAAACTATGTTCTAAGCAGAATCAACTTTGCTAGCCAGAATCACATAAACACTTGCCCTCTTAGTAATGTCCTCGGAGGAGAAGTGTGGGAGATGACACATTAGCTCCAATGTTCCTGAAAAATTGTGACCATTTCCACTGTTCAGTAGTTCATCAGGATCCCAGTAGTCATCCTCATCTGTGTAAACATCTAATAATCAAAAGGAGGTAGAAAGGGGAGAAAAAAGTATTAGTTAGCTGAGGTATTGAAAAAAAATACCCTCTTGGCTTTCTCTAGGGCAGCTTTCTCATAAATTTCCTAGGTAAGGACTGACTGGGAAAGACAGAAAGAAAGTGCAAGTCCCCTGAAAAAAAGTGACAGCACATGGAGGTCAATCACCCACCTCCATTAGCAAAAGTCATCTGTCCTAGGAGCCTGACAGGCAATGACACCATGGGACCTAAATCATCCCTGGCACTTATGCCAACATTACAAACATCATTTCCATCCTCATATCCAAATCTCTTCCTGTAATATTTTCTCACTTAGCTACAAACTGGAATTGCCACCTGATCAGGGTACCTGATCAGGAAGTTGCTTGCTGCCTGCTAAGATAAAAGCATTCACATCCACTTCTGAACACACCATCCTCTGCAGTCAGTATCCTGGTTCCTTCAGCAGTTTACTGAAGGAGATTAAAGGATGTTATTGTTGCACTTGTTTTCTTTTAGACTGTATGTACTGCATGTTTGTATTACTGTAACCAAGAGTGAGATACTTACTAGAATAAAGAATTAGGCTGATGAGAGTGACCAGGAAGATCACTAGAAATATTGTAGTTATAACCATCCATAGTTTACACTTCCAGAAAACTACATTCCTGCATGATTTCCCGGGATCATTCTCCTAGGTATGAAAGAGAAGGGCATATTGATTAATCAAATATGGCAGGAAAAAATATCGAAGCATATATCTACTGTCACAGTTAGAAACAAAACCCACACATAGATGGGAGAGCCTCATTGTTAAGCAGTGCCCCACACCAGGGGTTCCCAGCCTTGAATATGCTGCAGGAGGAAATGCAGACCAGAGAAGGCAAAGGGCATTCACTTCAGAGAGATCATTCCCCTTTGTGCAGAATTTCCCATTCCTGAATTGCCCTTAAAACTAAGTACTGCAAAGGTGATTTCTTGGCTCCATGTGGTTTTTTTAACTACATGGATTAAATTTTCATATTCCACAAGCTCTCTTTTTAATGTTTGTCATCTCTCCCAACTAAAAACGTGTTTCTGGAGGTATTTCCAAAATCATTAATCTCTGCAGCACTGATGATGTCAACCTGCATAGCTACTGGGTGCCAGCACCCAAAGCAAAGGCAGTGCTTTTCAATAGATACTATTGCATTAAACCCTCCATAAAATAATTGAGACTTTTATAGCTGATTTACTTTTTTTTTTCAGAAGATTAGAAACTTGAAGGCTATTGAGTGTATTTAACAGAGTTTAATGCAAATCTCACCTGTTCTATGAAGTCATAAGAAAATTTCACTCAAAGCAATTGTGCATGGATGTACATTCATATGGGAGAGAAAGGACACTACCTTGCCTGTTATTCAATTTTTAATAAGATTCAAAACCATGACAGAAATTAGTCTCTTAATGAGTTAGTCCAGCAGGATGGATATTAAAAAAAGAAAAAAAAAAGCAAGCCTAGGTGACATCAAAACAGAATATTTCATCTGTTTTGTTCCACAGCCGGAAGAATCAGAAGACTGAAGCAAGGGCTTGAGTTCATAAGCAGACCATGCTGTCTTTCTAATTACTCATCTCCCTCCCTCTTCATCCACCACAAAGATAGTAATAAACCTCCATGTCCTTTTTGACATCAGTACCAGGTAAGGAAAAGCACATGCTCTAGGTTGTCTGGGCCACACACGTGCAGATTGGCAGGAACCAGAGGCTGGCTGGAGGCACTAATCCAGGTTTCCTTCCTTTATTTTTGACCTTTCTAAGAACACAAAATAACAGAGAGGCTTTCACTGAATCTAACTGAATCTGAATTGACCAGCTGGCTAAAAGCTTTTGTGTGGGTGGCAGGGGAACAGGGAGAGAAAACAGACACACAGAGAAAGACCTTACAAGAGAGATTCCTCCCGGAGCAGAGGCAGAAAAATGGAAACACTCTCTGTAGACACCTCTGCACATAGAACTTTGCTCTGCTGGAGAATGAAAGGCAAACACTGAGTATGGTTTTGTTTACAGCATGCTTTCAGCTGTGAACACATTTTCTAAAATTTGATTTTTAAAATATTTTAGAAGTACGAATTTTTAGAAGTACGAATTACAATTTAATACTTAACACTAGTATCATTTTGTGTTTTAAAAAATTTTAAAAGCAAGTAACTGCTGCCTAAAGTGCAACTATGAAATCAGCCATGGCCTCATCAGTCGAGACAGGCAGCTGTCAAGTCCAAGTTTCGATTAAGCCACCACATGTTTAGACTATCACAAAATGCTGTTCTTAATTACACATAGCAAACTGGCTTGATCCCAAGAAAACATTCACCTCCACAGGCAGTCCAACACCTCTGAACTTTGCCCAGAGGCTGGGGGAAGCACTAGCAGCAGAGAAAGTCTCTCCCTTTGGAAGGTGGGCAGGGCAGCTCCGATTAACCTGCCGCCGGAGCAGAAAGCAGAGCATGGTAACTTTCCAGCACGCTCTACAGGACGGGAAGCCAGTTGCCAGAATCAGCAGAAGGAGAGTTCAAATGAAAACTCGGTTCTGGAAAGGGGAAGGATTAACCCAAGGGTGAAGTTTCTCAAAATAGTCCAGCAGACCTAGACCAGACCTAGCGCAGACCTAGCTCACCCCTCCCTCTCCTCCACCCTCTCCTGTTCCTCTTTGCACCTCCTGGAATGTGCCTGACCCCGTGGCGAGCTGATTCAGCTTACCAGACCACAGGAGAAGTTACTGACCCCTGATACAATAGAAAAAAGGGTGGTTCTGCCCAGCCAGCGGAATGTATGGGCCCACGAGGTGACCAGCTGGGCTCACACAAGGAAGCCGCGCCGCATCGGGAGCGGGAAGGGAGGGGCGGTGTGACTCATGCAGGCAGCTCCCAGCGGGGCAGCCGAGCTACAGAAAAGCGGCAAGCATCTTTGCTCCGCCACAAATGTTCCGGGAATAAGTAGTATAATTCATTGTACAGCAGCCACGTGTGAGCATCTTATTCCTCTGCCAGAATTAGTCTGTTCCGCAGCTTTAAACTAGGGACTGGGAGCGCCCTCTCTTAGGATTCACGTGCTGATCTTAACTGAGGCTTTGGAGCGTTCTAGTAATACAAATTCATAATGGTTAGCAACTGAAAATTACTCAGAGATAAAGAGAATCCAGCATGGTCTGTTTGAGGATTTTTTTTTTTT